>JAJOOR010023671.1:0-28828 GCA_036250505.1 Solanum acaule
GGATGAAAAGCAGTACTCAAATTTACCTTGGAACCCAAACCTTTCTGGAAAGACTTCCAAAATTATGCGGTGAATTGTGCATCTCTATCCGAAATAATGGAGATCAGAACTCCATGAAGTCTGACTATCACTTGAATAGATAACTTCGCATAATCTTCTTCTAAAAATGTGGTCTTTACCGGTAAGAAATGGGATGATTTAGTCATTCAATCTACAATCACCCAAACAAAATCATGCTGCCTGCGAGACCGTAGTAAAACAGTAATAAAATTCATATTGATCATCTCTCACTTCCATTTCGAAAGCTCTAAATTCTGAAATATACCACTTGTTGGTGATTCGGACACTTAGCAACAATCTCTGCAATGCCCCTCTTCATAATACTCCACCAATAGACATCTCTCAAGTCACGATGCATCTTTGTTGAATCCTTATGGTTAGATTATCTGGAGCTATGAGCTTCCTCTATGATCCTCTCTTGAAGTTCATCTACCTTTGGTACACACAATCTACCTTGATACCTAAACACTCCATCTCCTCATTGTTCAAAAGCCATTACTTTCTGCTTATGAACATTTGTCTTTAATTCAAGTAAAATGGGATCTTGGTTTTGTTATCCGAACTCCCAATTGTGTAGTCTGTGCACATCTTTGGCAAACACTTTCTTGGTTTCCTCAACATGGGAAGTACTGCCCATAGACAACCTGCTCAATGCATCAGCATCAACATTAGCCTTACCTGGGTGATAGAGAATAGTCATATCATAATCCTTGAGTAATTCCAACCACTTCCTCTGTCTAAGATTAATATCTCTCTGACTAAGCACATACTGAAGACTTTTGTGATCGGTGAACACATCTATATGAACACCATAATGATAGTTATGCCATATTTTCAAAGCGAACACTACAACAGCCAACTCTAGATCATGGGTTGGGTAATTCCTCTCGTTAATCTTAAGCTGTCTGGAGGCATAAGCTATAACTTTTTCATTGTGCATCAATACACAACCCAACCCAACTCTGGACGTATCACAATATACCACCAAGCCTTCCATACCCTCTGGTAAGGTCAACATTTGGCAGTAGTTTACCTAGTTTTCAGTTCTTGAAAGCCTTTGTCACAAGCTTCAAACCATTGAAACTTAACTATCTTCTGAGAGTCAGCGAGGATGAAATAGATAAAAACCCCTCGACAAACCTCCTATAATAACCAGCCAATCCCAAGAAGTTCTTAATATCTATTGGAGATGTGGGTCTAGGCCAGTCCTGCACTGCCTCAATCTTCTGAGTATTAACTAGAATCCTATCACTAGAAATAATATGGCCTAAGAATGCCACAAACTTAAGCCAAAATTCACACTTAGAGAATTTAATGTACAACTCTCTATCCTTGAGAGTTTGGAGAACCACTCTGACATGACTAGCATGATCTTTCTCATTCCTCGAATAGATTAGAATGTCATCAATGAATACAATAATAAACATATCCAGATAAGGCTTAACACTCTATTCATAAGATCCATGAATGTTGCAGGAGCATTAGTCAATCCAAATGACATGACAAGAAACTCATAATGACCATAGCGGGTCCTGAATGTTGTCTTAGGAATATCACTCTCCCTTACTCTTAACTGATGATATCCAGATCTGAGGTTTATCTTAGAAAAACATATGGAACCTTGAAGTTGATCGAAAATATCATCAATTCTCGGAAGAGGACACTTATTCTTGATAATAACCTTGTTCAACCGATACACATTCTAAGTGAACCATCTTTCTTCCTCACAAATAAGAACGGAGTGTGATGATTTCGATATTTGGACTCATATAGAGCTTTGTTTATATAGATTTAGTGTCCTCTAATGCTTAATTTGTGCCAATAATTGATGTTAAATCCATGATTTTCAGGAGTATTGATTGAGGTACAAAGCAAGGACACTAACAGGGAAAAAGGAACAAAACAGGCTAAATAAATGAAGGTGGGCGAGCCTGAGGATTGCCAAGAGCACTCAGCGTGTCACCGAGTGGCACATTAGCCTGGCTAAAGTTCCAGTGTGCCAAGCTCTGAAGGAAGGAACGAAGTCGGTGACGGAAAAGAGACTGATCTCTGAGTGATTCCGTGATACCAAGATAGATTGCCCAAAGTTATAGACCTTAAGGATGCTGAATGCCAAGGCGAAAGGGCGATGGAAGAGACCAAAGGGCAGCTCACCGAGTGGTTTGGTGAGCCGGACTTACTGCACCGATTGACTCTTCGCAGCACATTTTTAGCAACTATAAATACATTTTTGAACATTTAATTTGATATCTTTTTTTACATCTAAGACATTATTATTATGTTTTGAGCATTTTGAGAGAGTTTCTCTAGTTTTTTCCTTAGCTTTGAGGCTTTGAAGAAATTCACTTTTGAGAAATTAGAAGTGGGTCTTTGAGATTCATCAAATTGGAACACTGTAAAGATGAAATCACTCTTACCCAGTTGATGGATAATCAATTCGGTAACTATTTTTATGTTTTTATAATGTCTAGCTAAAACCCCAATTCTCAGGGTGTGATTATATGATTATGGGCTGATTTAGCATATGGTATTGTTAATTGTTAGTTTAAATGCTATTTAAAAGTGAGGTTAATCATTAATTATGGTTTAACTTAAGAATTGTAATTGCAAATGCAATTCTATGTTTGTGTTCTTGGCTTGCTCGAGAGGGTTGTTTTTGAACTAAGCTTTTTGATTAATGGTTTGTGGGTATTGTGTTGATCTGGGTTTAGCTCGAGAGAGTAAATCTTAAACCCAATCCCACACATTTATCTCGAAAGAGTGAATTGATTAAGGAGTGGGCTGCTATTAATTTGCATGCTTGTTGATGTTTGAGAGAAATCGCTTGATTCGGGGTAATTGTTCGAGAGAAAATTACTTCCTTATAGTCCAGCCTACTCACTAATATCTAGCTATTTACTAATAGTTGCAATTACCCATATGTCTATATTAGCCTATAATTGATCACATCCCAAGAATCTGCCTATATATTGTTAATTCATAATGTTTGTGATTGTTTGTAGTTGTTAATCAAAACCAAAAACCCCCCATTTGACACTTGTGTCGCCCCTTGATTTGAATGATGTCTTTATTCGATATTTTTTATTCCTATTACTGATATGCCCACATTTATACTTCCTAATTGAATCTGAAACACGTACCACTCCCTGTGGGATTCGACCCAAACTCATTTAGTTAGATTTTATACTAATTTACGATCATTGATTAGTGTGCTTGAAACGTTAAATCAAAATGATGCCGCTATCAGAGATTGGTGTTGTTTGAAATTCTTTTGGTGAAGTTAAATTGAATTCATGTTAGTCATAGTTGAATCCGCTTACTTTTAGTTTAAGTTTTTGTGTTGCTTGTTAAAATAGTGAAAATGAGCATATATGGTAACAATGATAACCAAGTGGGTCACCGTCCTTTGAAGATGATGATTCTTAGGGATACCATCCTAGATTTCAAGTACTTGGAGGGTGAGACAATCCATGAAATGTCGTTGAGATTTAAGACACTATTGCTGCAGTGCCCAACTTATGGAATCCCAGATAAGATGTTGCTGGACTGTTTCTATAGAGGTCTTGGTCCTGTGAACAGAGGAGTGGCTGACCTACTTTCTTCGGGTGGTATAATGCGACAACCCTATGCAATAGTATCCCAACTCCTTGATCGCATGGCCAAGATCAACAAGGAGATAGAGAGGGACCAAAATTTAACCAAAATGTTGCCCCAGCTGGATCTCTTGGCAAAAAATATCATGGAATTGAAGTGTTGTACAAAAACAAATATAGGTACATTCCTCCTCATGAGCGTAAAAAGCCCATGGATTATGAAGATGGACATATAAAAGAGATACTCTCACGCATTCTCCACAAAATAGAAGAACACGACATAGTGTTGAAAGAGATAATAGAGAATGTCTCAATAAAAAATCAGATGATTGCTTCTCATTCCATATCTATTACACTACTAGAGACCCAAATGGGCCATGTTTTGTCTAATCTCAACACAAGAAAACAAGAAGGGTTGCCTAGTGACACTATGGTAAACCCCAAGAACAAAGCTTGAGTCGGTACTTGCGTTGTGCCACGACAATAACTAAGGCTCTTCTTGGGAGGTAACCCAAGTTTTTAATGCTTTGTGTTTAGTTTTTTAATAATGGGTGTTGATTGTGCAGGTGGAAAAGTAGAATGTGTTTGAAAAATGTAGGTTGGCGAGCCAAGAGTCCAATTGGCGACTCGCCGAAGAGGTTGGCGACTCGCCGAATAGGTCGGCGACCCCAACTTGGACCATCATTGGACTTAGGAAAATATCAAGTTGGAGTCTATAAAACTCGGTGGGCCTTTCGACAAATCGGCAACTCACCGAATAGGTCGGCGACCCCAATTTTGTCCGTCGTTTGGACCACCAAGTTGATTGGAGGTCCTGTAAAACTCGGTGAGGTAAGTCACCACCTGGCGCATCACCGAGTGGTTCGGCAAGGACGACTAATATCGTCGAAAGGGCCGCGAACTCAAAGGTTTTAAAAGGCCAAAGGTTTAAAATTTCAAACTCTTTCATATTCCCTCATTTCAGTCTCATACAATCACTCCCACACACTATATTTTCTAGATTTATGCATTTTTATCACTTTTTGCTCATTGATCTCATGCTCGAAGTTGGATTTCATTGCCACCTAGCTTTTCAAAATCTTATTTCGGCATAAAGGTTGGTTTTCCAAACCCCGAACTCTTAAATAGCGGTTGAATTCGAATGCAATAGTTTAAATCATGTTGATGTGTGTTGGGCCTGTACTGAAATCATAGTTGTTGTGCTAGTTTGCCTATTTTAGTTTCGTAAATGTGCCTAAATTGCTTAAAATGTTGATTCCCCAAACTTTGTGCTTTAAAATTGATCGTAAATTATTGGGTTGTGGTAAATTGTTGTTTAGTCTAGTTGAGTTAAGTCTAAGTAATCCCGATTGTGCTAAGTGACACAATTTTCCCAATGATGGAGCGTTTGACGTCATTCTTAAGTGCGAAAGTCATCAAATGGCCAATTTTGGCAAAACCGTGGGAAGTTTGAGTACTCCGGTGGCATGGGTCCAGTGGTTCTAAGCTTAATTACATAAGTTTGTTTTTCAATTTTGTTTTCGGCGGCTGCGGGCTTGATTTTGGGAAACGGGGTTGAAAATTGACACGTTGGGCAGTTTGGCGAGCTGGGTTGAGCTCGCCGAACCATTCGGCAGTTCATCAAAGTTTCCCTAGATCACCCTTAATTTCATATTTTGGCTAGATTAATATCTCTAACTTTCGGCAGGAAGCCTGAGGTTGCCGAGGGAACTCGGTGACTCGCCGAAGGTCCCCCTTGATTGCCCTTTATGCGCCCCTAACCCCTAAAACACACTGTAAAATTTGGTGGGCCAGTCTGAGCTCGCCAAGTGGTGTCGGTGATTCGCCGAAGGACCCCGAACATCGCCGACATGCCTCTTTTCTGGGAAACTTTCAAGCTAGTCCTTTCAGGGAGCTTGATTTGGATCGCCTAAGTGACTTGGCGACTCGCCGATTGGTTCAGCGAGTCTTTCTGCAACTTAAAATTCTGCAATTTTTCTTGAATTGTTTCTAACTTTTTCTGATGTGTTTTGCAGATAGGGGTAAACCAAAAGTAGAAGGATGAGACATGCCGCCCCGTAAGCGGGCAAAGGGAATCACTATCAATGAGGATGTAGCTGCATCCAAAGCTAAGGCAACAAAACTTCTTACCACAGGTGGGAAATGTAACATCTCACAATTTGAAATAACTAGGAAGAAACTAAGCATTGGAAATAGTCATTTTTTGAAAGAATGAAAATCTGAAAATTTTGTTAAGTTAGAATAAGTTGAGTTTTGGTCAACTTCAAATGGCCATAACTTCTAGCTCAGGATGATTTAGGTGTACTTTCATATATGGTAGGAAAGCTCTTGGAATGATCTTTCTAACGCCGTTGAGTTTGCGCGAGTTCGAGTTCGTATGAGTGAGTTATTCCCTTTTGAAGTTGGGTTGTTCGAATAAGGAAAGTCTAAAACCGGATTTTAGAAGGGTAGTTTGGTCTTTTCCTTACTCTTTTATTTTGATTCATTTTTGGTAATTACTTTGGGGTCTAAACTGAACTTAGTCAGTTTACGCTTTTGGAAAAAGAGTTAGGGTTTTGAGAGAAGAGAAAAGAAGAGAGAAGAAGAGGAGAAAGGATCACAGAAGCAAGATTCATCAAGATCGTCAAGTTAGGCTTGTGGATTTCGTCAAGGGGTCACATAGCTCGTAGGTTAGTTCAACCACGCACCAATCATGATTCAATTTCAGCGAAGTTATTAGATTTGAAAGTGAATCCTTGAGTTCTTGATGAAATTCATTTGAATTCTTGTGGGTTGTGTTGTTGGAGTTATCTTGATATTGATTCATCTTGTTAGTTGTGTTTTTCAAGTAGAATCTAATGTATATTGAGGGTAAAAATGATTCTAAGTTTTTGTGGAAAGAACCATTGAAGTTTAGAGGGTTTAGAGATGAAAAACGAGCAAGGAAAATCAGAAATTTTCTGGGTAAGGGCTTGGGGCGCCACACTTCTCAGAGTGCCCCACTTCAGAGTCTGAAGTTTGGTCTCTGGGGCGACGCGCCAGCCAGAGCACCACAACTTCAGCTCTGAAGTTTGTGCTATGGCACCCCGCACCTCTCAGAGTGCCAGGAACGCCAGTTCTTCCCATTTATTCCCCAACTTCCCGTACTAGTTCCTTAGCAATGTACCTATGTTTTCTAGTTGTTCCAAAACTCTAAGGTACATCTAAACATAATGAAATCATCCATAAACATGAGATCATGAACTTTGAATCCATAATCCAATTTAAGGAAAGTTAAGATCAAAGTCAAGAGAAGTAAGAGTCAAGTCAAGAGAAGTTCTTAGAGTTTTCCAAAAGTCATTTCCAAATGTTTTAACTTTGTTTTAAGACTTAAAGTTCAAGTTTAGTAAAGATTAAAGAGTAAAGTTTGAAGTTCATTTCTTCAAAAGTATATGGGGACTATGTAGTGCCAAAGGGTTTGAAATGTTTTCACATTTAAACAAGAAAGGAAACCTCGATTTTCAAAGTGCCTTCAGGCTAGTTTTCGGAAAAGAGTAATCGCTTTCTAAATAAAGCTAGAGAAGAAATTTTGTTTTCCAAGATAGCATTTGAGCTATTTTTTTTAGCACTAATCTCAAATCACAGAAAGAAGTATGTTTTTAAACATAAGAGCTAATATCATATTTTTGGGAGAAGTATTGAGCACTGATATGGGGGAGAGTTCAGACAACTCACAGCACCCATAAACCATGTAGCCATCATGGGTAGAAAAGGGTCATAATTTTTAGATGATTCTTTTAGTGATTTTTTGCATAGACTAGTGGATCCACTTAGTTGTTCAGGTTCTATACCCCCGACAAGGTATAGGATGACCCTGGCTGCGTGGGGTAAAATGATGTATCATCACAATAGCTCATACATGATGGTTGTCGGTTAGAGAAACTCCCACATAAGTAATTGTATTCTTACATACACATTTTATTGTATTTTTACATACATTTTAGAGTTGTATGTTTCTTTCCATACACATAGAGTTGACATCATGTTTTAAACAACTTTTCTTTATATTGCACTTGTTTTAAACTGCTTTATATTGAAATGAGTTCAGTTATGTTGAGTTGAGCCAGGTAAGTTCTTCAGATTCCTTTCAATCATATGTTGTGTTTAGCATTCCAACTCGTATACTCGTACATTCAATGTACTAATGCCAGTTGTCCTGCATCTTAATATGATGCAGACACAGGTAACTTGGATCAGAATCGAGTGCATTGTTGATCCATTGAGCACTCCAGATTCAGTTGGTGAACCTCCTTGCATTTCGGAGGACTCTTTTTTATTCCTTTAAGTTCTTTTCAGTATTTCATTTGTTAGGATAATCGGGGTTCCTGTCACGACATCCATCTCAGTTGTTTTAGATGTTTCATAAACAGTCAGATGTTAGTTCTTTAGTCTTTTCATTTTCATTATCTTATGTTAAGACTTGAGTTTGCCTTAATGGCCAAGTTGAATGTTCCTTTATAACATTCCTGTTTATTACATCGACTTGTCTTTTTTGAATTAAGGCCAAGGGTTCTTTTGGGGCCAACAATGGTTCTTGAGTGCTATCCACGTTCAGGGTGTAGGCTCGGGGTGTGACAGGAAAGGTAAGGGAAAGGGAAAGACACTTTCTCCTGAGTCACTGTAGGTCATCTCCGACAGTGAGGGAGTTTATGCTACTCACCTCACCACTTCTGAGTGTGTGGGAGAGCACCAAGACCCTCAAGCTGACATTTCTAAGCCTGGGGATAATTAGCTGCTACTAGCTCGAAGAGCTGAAATGTGATCCAAGAGGTTGAATAATCCGTCTAGGATCCGGGTACCCTAAACCACCATTCCTCCTCCTATTCCAGACCAAGCTATGGTCCCAGCACCACCTGCACAGGTCCTCCTCCCGGGTCTATGAATAAACCAAAGGCTGAGGGACTGAGGACCATCATTGAGGAGGAGAGGTTGTCTATGGATGGAGTGATAGACCGGTACATAGAGATATGGCGCACTATAAAGGCCCACAAGTTTGAGATCTTCACTAAACCCCGGGTTTCTTATATTCCTAATTGGGTTTGGGAGTTTTACACTGCCTACGGATCTCTAGTGCCACAAGGGAAAAGGATGGCTGCTACATTCAAGCCGGTAGATTATGTGGTTGTCAGGGGTAAGAAAGAGAAGTGCGATAGTGATGATATCAATGCAGTTATGGGGTGTACAAAGAATATTGTTGATGACTACTGGAGTATGATCAAGGCAACTTCACTGGAGGACATGAAAAGATGGGTGGCTCATCTCCTTTCAGATGCTAGTCTCAGGTGGATCAAGGCTGGAATGCAAATTGAGAAGAAGGACCTCAATGTGGCAGTGAGGTACTGGTTTGGATTCATCAGCAACACCATTATGCCGTCACAAAATGAGTCCATCCTCCGCCACGCAAAGGCGGCTTGTCTTGGATCCATTATTGCAGAGTAACGCATAAATTTGGGCATGATCATTGCACAAGAGATGGCCATGAGGGCCAAGTAGCGCCAAACCTCCCTCTCTTTTTTGGTGTTGATCACCGATTTGTGTAGACGAGCTCGGGTGCCTCGCGATGAAAATAAGGAAATGCAAGTGACTCCCACCTCCTGTACCAACATCCGGTGGATTGAGGCTGAGTATTCAAAAGATGAGGATGAGAAGAAGAAGGCAGCCCCGGTGGATTTTTCCTAGGCTGTGGACATTGAGACTTTACCTGTAGAGACAATACAATATTGCCTACTCCAGCCCCTGGGCCTTCAAGTAGAACTAGTACTTCCCCTTCCATGACTCCGAGTTCTTCTACCGCTCCCTTGCCTCCTAGGTGTGTTGCGAGTGCTGCTGCTTCCCGACCTCTGCTCACTCAGGCTGCGATACTAAGGGTGGGGCATCTAGCACATTATGCTAATAGGTGTTGATTAATGTATCAAGTGGCATTTCATCCAATACTAAATGCCAACGTTCGTTCTTCAGTACAATAACCCAACTACGTGAGTTGGGGTCAATCCAAAAGGGAGTAGTGCTTTCTTCGAATTCAATAATAAAAGTACAATGATAATCTCTTCAATCAAACAATTCTCGCACTTAATAGTCAAATCTCAAATTCCAAGTTTTAACTACCAATCCAAACTTACACTTCAACACAAGCAATCATATATTAGAGTAAAACTTGGTGAATTGATCAGCCAATTATTGAATCTCAACGAAATGGGTAAACATTACTGCTCATAATGGGCTAATTTGTTGTAGGTAAGTCGAACCATATATAAAGTAACTTTCTCTCGAACAATTACCATTTCTATGTTGAATTCTCTCAAACTTCAACACTGATCGAATGAGACCCAGCTCTTTACCCTCATCAAATCCACTCTCTCGAGCTGCATACAAAGGAAGGGTCACTTGTTTAATTCTCTCGAACTGAAACCAAGGAAACACACTACTAAGGACACTAAGATTGCCACTTTTGTTCCACACCTCTCTCTCGAGCAAGTGTACAACTCTGAAATTGATACACGAAGTAATGCAATTCAACCTCGAAACACAGCAACAACTTAGGCCCACTTCAAATTAGCACCATTCTTCGCAATTAACAAACACCCACTAAGTAAATTCAACAATTGGCTTCATGATCACTACTACAAAAGGGCCCTTTAGCAGCAATAAAATATGGCTTTAGCGGCAATAACATTTCCCATGGTACTCTATACCAGCCAATGAAATTTAGTTAGCAATCTTGGGGTCGGCAAAAGCTTTTGCGGCCATTGTGGGAAATGCTGGTAAATAATAGTATGAATTGCCGCTACAAACCATTAGCTGTTACGGCAATTGATTACGGAAATTATGTTGGCTACTAAAGGTAATTCATACTGTCTAACTATTGTCTTTTAGCGTCCATTGATTTAGTCGATAAATATAAATAAATAGCCGCTAAAAGATAGTACTTTTAATGTCAATTGTTTAAGGTAATTGTGTTGGCTGCTAAACATAATTGATATCGGCTAACTATGGTCTATTAGCATCCATTTATTTAGTCAATAAATCTAAATAAATAGCCACTAAATGGTAGTAGTTTTAATGGCGATTGTTTGCGGCAATTATGTTTGCTACTAAAGGTAATTCATATCGGCTATATGTGATCCTTTAGCGTCCATTGTTTTAGTCGATAAATAGAAATAAATAGTTGCTAAAATGTAATAGTTTTAACGGTAATTCAATTTTACCATTGAATTGCCACAAAATATCATAACATTTAACGACAATTGTTTAGCCGCCATTAATAATATCTACTTCATTTATCGATAACATGTAAATATAAAAATCCAACAAATATGTTTGCAAAAGAGAGCCTCATAGTAACAACAATTTTCGCTAATGGTGAAAACATATATATTACTATTAATCCATAAAATAGAATATATCTCTTTAAATCTAGACAAACAAAAGGAAGTACTGATCCAAAATAGACAGTCTCAACGTTTAAAAATAAACTTATATTATTCAAACTATTGACTTATTTCTTCAGATACGTTTTGTTACTCTTCTTCGAATAATGTCTTTGAAATCACCCACATATGAAATTTGCGAACTTCAAATTGTATAACCTCAAATAAAAAAGAAATGTGTCAATAGATGAAATCCAAAGTATAAAAATATTGCAGGTAGTGTGACTAATCTGAAAAATTATAAGTAAGAAGCATTCATTTTCATTTTGTGCCATCAAATCAAAGAGGACAAAATCGAAGAAGTGAATTATTTTTTAGAGCACAGAAACTAACTCATTGTCCTCCCAATTTACAAATAGGGCCCAAGATTTATATATCAGAGTTTCTGCATCTGATTTAGGTAAGGAGTCAACTTAATATATTATGTGAGGATTTAGGTAATTCAATATTATGTGGAGAAGAAATATGTATGTTGATCATTTTTGGTTAGCAGTAGTACACAGCAAGTCTGCTGCAATAATAATTCTTGCACTCTCTTTGGCATGTTGTTTGATGATCAATATAAGGAGAAATGGTAAGGATATTATTCTACATCATACTTTAGTCTAATATTTTCAGTATCTATACATAAGCTATAATGGTGAAGCAACTATAGCAACATTTTCCTTCAACTACCTTTCTATATCATGCAGCAAAAACAATGACATAACTGCAAATTTCATTTGATCCTAATCGATGTTTGCTGATGTACAGATAATGAGAGAAGTTAAAGTTTAAGCATCCTTTGACGACATGGATGAAAGTAAACATGCAAAAATCTCAATCTTTGATCTAACCACAATAACTAATGCAACTGATAACATCACCAGTTGAAACACAAAAGACATGGACAACACTAAAGTTATGCAAGAATAGAGAGGAATTCTACTAGATTAAACTAACGCAATTAAAGTCTATAACAATGAATCAAGAACCAAATAAAAGGCAACCAAGACTACGACTGAATAGTGAAGAAACATAAATGTACAACCTACTGGTCTTTTATGTTCATGTTGCCAAAACAAGTCTTGAACGGCATAACAGAAGAATGTAGAAACTTCATATAGTCTAGAAAAGTGAATACAAATAGGGCTCCATTAGTGGCATGGGACTTGGTGTGTTGGGCCAAAAAAGGAGGACTGCTAATCACTTAATGTATGATATGGAACGAGGCTGCATACTCGAATTACTTCAGTGGCTTGGAAAAGGAATGAGACCTGGTACTGGCAGCACAATGTACAACACAATGTACAGGCTGCAGAGACCTGGTACTGGCAGCACAATGTACAGGCTACAAAGACCTGGAATAAGGAGCACAATGGTTTTCTTCACAAAAAAAAACATAAATGTACAGCTAGTGCATTCAAAATCGAAACAAAACAAACATCAAATAAACTCAAGAAAAACAAGACAGAGATTCAGCGAGCAGGTGGATTTGGTGTAAGGGAATTCTTCCTAAGCACAACTTTATTTGTTGGTTAGCCCTTCATGGAATATTACTTACCAAAAAGAGGCTCTATACAATGGGGATCTGCCACGATGATAAATGCCTACTATGTAGGGATGTACTGGAAATAGTGGAGCACATTTATTTTGACTGTTTGTTCTAAAAAATATGCATACTCGAATTACTTCAGTGGCATGGAAAAGGAATGAGACAACTGGATTACAGGGGAATAGAAGGCTGGATAGATCCACAAGAGGTAGATGCTGCAGAGACCTTGTACTGGCAACATAATATACATGACAATGTACAGGCTACAGAGACCTGGTACTGGCAGCACAATGTTTTTCTTCACAAAAATAAATAAATGTATAGCTAGTGTATTTTAAATCGAACAAAACTTGAGCAAAACATGACAGGGATTCAGCGAGCAGGTAGATTAGGTGTAAGGGATTTCTTCCTAAGCACAACTTTATTTGTTGGTTAGCCCTTCATGGAAGATTACTTACCAAAGAGAGGCTCCGACTATGTTGGGATGTACCAGAAACAGTGGAGCACATTTACTTTGACAGTCCGTTCTCAAAAAGATGCATACTCAAATTACTTCAGTGGCTTGGAAAAGGAATGAGACAACTGGATTATAGGGGAATATGGAGAAGGCTAGATAGATCCACAAGAGGTAAAGGCTACAAAGACCTGGTACTGGCAGCACAATGTACAACACAATGTACAAGCTGCAGAGATCTGGAACATGGAGCACAATGTTTTTCTTCACAAAAAAAAACATAAATGTATAGCTAGTGCATTCAAAATCGAAACCAAATGAACATCAATTAAACTCGAGAAAAACAAGAAAGAGATTCAGCTAGCTTTTAGAACAATATTAGGTCACATTGAAGCCAAGAAACTGATTTTGAATAGCATTTCACCATTTCGCATACAACAACTCATATCATTATTTGTTCCAAGACAAACAGCCTCAGAAGTTGGATGAAAGAGATCTCTAACACTTGACCACTCATCCTACAAACGTTGGAAATATACAAACCTAACACTTCAAGTGTCACATGTTCTATGAGAAGGGAACCAATTTGCTGATTTTTTTAACTAACAAAGATTTTGATTGTGCATGTACTATTCAATAAAATAACTCTCAGGAACTCCCATTTGAAGATAAAAATATTATGAACATTGATAAACAACAAATTCCAAGCATTAGATAACAGGCGATAAGACAAATGGAACCAAAAAGATAGTCTATACTTGTAGAAGAACTACTACTACTACTACTACAAATTCCAAGTTCAACTAGCAGACAGATCTATTAAAAACAAAGACAAGAAACACTAGTAATGAAATCAACCATAGTTAGAGCTCTTGCTAGAGCTTTAGTCGATATAAATGGACAACAACTAACTGAACATCTTTACATGTGAACTATACTCACATCTAAAATAATTGAGTTCACATGCTCTCCTGATTATCTTTTGTCTCTTGGAATTTTACCATTCAACACAATATTTACAAAGCAGGAAAACACACAGAATAACATCAAATGATAAAGATAAAAAGTTCCATTAGGTAGAGTAATTTCAGCATTACTAGATATCATTGATGATTGTGGTACTCCTTTTTTACCGCTATTATGGTCGGGAACCTGTAAGTATTAAGACATTAGTTAACAATCCTTTTATAGGATTAAAATTTCATTAAGAATTTCTAAGACTTGTACAATTTATTTACCTTTTCATTTGAAGTGCCATTGATATCTTGAGGAAGAGATTCATTAGGAGCATACTTTTGCATGAATTGTCTCATTTGGATTAATTATGATTGCAGCTTCTCGTGATTTTGTTTCATCAGATCCATTTCTTCATTTTGTTTTTCCTTTAACTCAGTTAGTTCTTGTTCTAAACCACGAACATACCCAATCTTCCTATTTCCTAACACTTTAGAGTACACATCACCTTCCCAAGCAACATTGTGAGGATGTTGGTCGGTAGATCTTTCATTAATGCTCATCCTTTCATTTATCATATCCTGATCATAGAATACATAATCAACATTTTAAGATTAGTTCATGTTGTAACTGATGAGTTTATTCTGATGGATTATAAGGTGAGTGGATTTGATACCAATTTTTCCACTCTCTAGTTGTGTGTGTGATCATGAATACTCCCTGCTTTCTCTACCAAAAGAATGTGCAAACCCACAATGAGGTGCATATTAGTTGACGCCCAATTTGAGTCTCCAATCACAACACAACTCATATGGTCAATCAAACTTTGAGAGAAATTCTAGCCGGGAATGAAGGACAAAACAGAGCTTAGCTGACAACTGAGTAGTACTCAATCGAATAATCCTGCTGCTCTGAAACAGTTTGAAGCGACAAGTATATGATATTTGCAGACTCATGGAACAAAGCCAGTCTCAGGTAAATTTACCTTGTTTGAGTGTATACTAAATTTCTGTTCACATACCTCTTCACATCCATCACCAGGATTTTGGAAGTAAGGAAATTCAAATCTCTGACAGTATATGATCTTTCTATGGACCATTGAGTTGGTTCTTAGTGTTATTGTTGAGTTGATTCTTAGTGTTACTGTCGGAGAATCAACACTAGAAGGCCAATGTATCACTAAAAGTCCTATAAATTCATGAGGTGTTAAAACTTAAACAAAGCATTAAAGTAATCTGAAAACACTTGTAAATAAAGTGAGTTTTTCAAATTGAACAAGGAGAGTTCGAATTTTTTGATAACAAGAAACTTTATATGTTGGATGTGGATGATGATGACCACTACTATGTGAACACAGTTAGCCTGTTTATAAATACTAAAGCTAGCTATTGGGCTCCCTTTCTGGCTTGGCTACTTTCTGCTAGATTTTCTCCATCATTCTTGTTTATTCGGATCAAATATCAATGCCTAATATCTTATGCTTGATAGGCGGCTGGATTGGCTGAATCCTTAATATTAGTGGTTGTATTATCTGACCAAGAAACACTTAACCGTTGATAATCGATGAGAACTTAGTTGTTAACTAGTTCCTCCAACTGTATTTATCAGAGAAGGGTGCACAAACTCCTACAAATTAGTACCCTATAGTGTCAAATAACTTTGGAAAGTATGTCCTAACCATCCTAGAAACAAAATTGACATGAAGCAGCCCGACATGACTGGTGATCTTCACCCTCAAAATCATCAGCACAATGCCATAAATGAGGTGATACTAGAACCACCTCCTTATACAGTTGTTCAGACTTTTTCTGCTCGTTTAAGGCATAATCAGGCATAGTAAAAGGAAGGATTAAGAAGTAAAAAAAGGGTTAAAACAAAGGTGAGAAGGCACAAGTTGATCACAAGAAAGTACAACAGCATGACAGTGTGGGAACTGGAATTTCAAACTCTAAAACAAATCAACAGTTGCAGTAACAAGTGTTATGTCTTAGTTTAATCTCCAGATTTTCTTGTCTCAGTTTTTTTAATACCTATCTGTTTTGAATCCAAAATTTCAAGATAGGTAAAATCCCAGAATGGCAGATCGATAATTCAACCACACACACCTAGCAAATATTTTCTACAATTATTAGAGGAGCTGAAAATACGTTAGTATAAAAAGAGAAAATTAATCAAAAATGTATTTCAGATAAAATATTCATCCTATTAGTACATAGGGTGTAATACAGGAGATGGTCGTCAACATGTTTGGTATCTTTTAATGAAGTCCTAAAGGTAATCAATGCCTTCAGTTGTCAACAAAAAAGCATGATTTTTAGGAGCCCTGTTTATAGCAAATAATATTTCTGGAAGCATGTTATCAAATTTCAAGTATTTGTGTTTTTGTGTGTATTAAGTTTCCATGGTGGTGACATTGTTTAGGTACCCTCATAAATAAGAAAGCTATACATTTAAGATATCATGAACTATTGGCATTACAAAATTTACCAAAAAAAGAAGAAAGGATCATCATTGAACAAAGCTAGTTGTAAATATCGGTACTTGTAACGAGTCGGAAAGGGTGGGTGTAGCTAGCAACTTGTTGCTCGAAACTTTATATAATTTAATTTTTCCATTTGTAAATAGAAACACAAGTTTATGACATTTTTGCTCAATGCTCATACAGTACAAAGGAATAAAGGTGAAGCACTGATTAGAGAGGTATGGAGGTTTAGAAGATCAAAGCGTGGAAGAAGGTGATTGATTCCCTGGAAACAAGCTTGGGATTTAACTATGAGAGTATCCGACGATCAATTCGAGTAATAAGTGAAATTCCTACCATTAGAAACATAAAGCATAAGCTTATGTGAAAAAAGATTTGGGATCTACCTAACTACAACCATAATTGGGGACTACATACAAGAACAATAGTTCATTACACTAATCTAACGCGTATCATATAATCTTATCAATCATCCTCTGTTGGTAGCTAAAATGATTCTCTTTAAGGAAGCAGAACTTGAACTGAACAATTTTGACCTGTAAAATTTGTGTAGCTACAGAAAAATTGAAGAAATTTGTGATATTGTATGTGGTTAGTACTAAACCAACAATTGCTGCCCTGGAAAGGTTTATAGCTTCCCTGTGGAATTTTGTAGCAAAACCAGAATTTTACTATCACAATGAGGGCTACTTTATGGTGTTATTTGACAGTATGGAGGAGAGGATTGAAGTCTTATACTCTGGCCCTTATATTATGAATAGTAGACCTATAATTGTTAAACCGTAGGCTGCTCACTTTGATTTACATGATGAAGTTTTTAAAACCATCCCATTATGGGTCTAATTTCCCAATTTACCACTAAATTGCTGGTCTAAGAAGGGACTTAGTAAAATTGGGAGTGGACTAGAAGTCCCTATTTACGCTGATAGTTGTACCACTAGGAATTGTGCTTTAGGAACTGTTCACATGTGGCCTATGCAAAACTAGACATAATAGGGACAAATGAAGACTGCTTGCTTTGGTTTGATGAGCTAGTGGACATCAGAGAGTTTGGTTCTAGTGGGCAAGATATCTATATAAAGTTGGACTCTTCTGAGACAGAAATAAGTACATGTTGGTATGCTTCTTTACATTAGTCTTGAGTTTCCTACTTATCACACTAAGATGAATTTATATGAATCATCAGGAAACTCCAGTAAAGAGATATTAAAGAAATTGAGAATCAACTTGCCATTGAAAGCATTAAGTCTTCTCTCAGTGCTATGCTAGAAGAAGAAGAAGAAGAAGAAGAATCAACAACGTTTTAGTGAAGGTAAATCGGATGTTTTGCTACTTTGAAATTTGAAATAAGTGGCTTGAATTAATGGTAAATCTTAGAAATTCCTTTTAACATCCAATTAAGTCCTTATTTTGACAGGAAACTCTGAAATGTTGTACATTAATAAGAGCAAAAATGATGATCTAGATTTACCACTGTTTGATTTTGCCACTATCTTGGACGTTACCAATAACTTTTCTTTGAAAAAGAAGCTTGGACAGGGTAGTTTTGGACCTGTTTACAAGGTAACGATGTTAACTACAACTCTTTCTTTTTATCTAAAAAATTTCTTATCTTCAATATATTATATATGCTGTAACATTAACAAACTTTTGGAACCTTTAAAAGGAAACAAATTTTCGATGCGAAAATATATCTCCCATTCTCCAGAAATGTTATTAAAAGTTAATTCCACTTCAAACAAGCTATCTAAAAAAGTTCACTCAGAATTTTTCAATAGAAAAACAAGAGAAGCTAATTGCCTTAGGATATGTAGGGTGCGCTGAAAGATGGACAAGAAATAGCAGTAAAGAGACTTTCAAGATACTCAGCACATGGAACTGATGAGTTCAAGAATGAGGTTATCTTCATTGCTAAACTCTAGCATCAGAATCTTGTGAAGCTTCTTGTTTTTTATAACCAAGCAGAAGAAAAGATGTTGGTTTATGCGTACATGCCAAATAATAGCTTGGATTGGTTCCTTTTTGGTTGGTTCTCACTTCTTTGAACTCTTATAATACATTTGGTTATATGTAGCAATAGTTCAATTAGCTGGAGATGGATTTGGCTATCACTTCTCTTAACTCTTGATTTTTGCACATATAGATAGGAGGTCACTGCTTGATTGGCCTAAGTGCTTCCATATTATTAATGGAATTTAAGATATCAGAGAAACAACAACCCAAGCAGTGGCAACATAAGAAGGATCAGAAACCAGAACATATTGAAGGGCAAGCTGCTAATACTAAGGAGCTAAGATCTAATGAGGCACTTCCCAACACCGATAATATGCAGAATTGGCAAACAGTGAAAAACATACCAACCAGCAAAGGAGTTACTCCTCCTAAAGATGGGGTAAGCATTACGACCACTAATGGATTTACTATCCTAAACACGGTAGGACAAACTAAGATAGATGTGGGACAAGGAAGTACCCAGTATTGAGATGATGGTGGACAAAACGCTCACTCACCTCAACGTCTATTAGACTACTAAGGAGAAGTCCAATGGAGCAGCTTAGGCTACAAAAGATAAGGCTTCAAAAATAATGGAGTCGACATTAGAAATAACTCAAGCTGGTGAAAACATAATAGGAAATTGACTGATCCTCAAGATACTTTAAACTAACCAATTTTAATCAGATATTGACTTAAGTTACCAAACTATGAGAACCCAAACTAATGAATATTCAGATGGAACAGGTCCAAATGAAACATAATAGATTTTTTATATAGAGAACCCGAACTTAACTGTTGTTATAGCTTTACATATTTATAGTTCTTCCATGTTTAATATCAAAGCACAGACTAAAAGGTAATCCAACACCTACAAAAAGTAAGTAAGTTAGATTGCCTGTTTCTTATATCAAAACTATAGAACATGTAGTGATTTTAAAACAAAACAAAAAGAGTTGACCTGCTTTCTATAGGTCATTTGTGATTAAAAAAAACTACAAAATGCCATTCAACACCCCAAAACCAATCTGAGAAATTCTTGAGTAAATGAGTATAAAGGAAAATGATAAACCAAAGTAAAAATAACACAACATCAGTTTTGGATTAGCACAACTTAACCAAAATGGTATTTACTCTCTCAACTTGATGGTTTAGTTCAAATTAATACGAAAACTTGTCGAAAACACCTAACATGACTTTCTCAAGAGTAGTACATTGGAGAGCAAGAAACAAAAAAAAATTATATAGAGTAGTGAAAAACAGAGACAGATTTTGAAAACATTATAAAACGAAAGGGAAATTTTAGAATATGAAAAAAAAATAGAGCATAACACATTAGTGCTAACGGTTAGCTTAGCTTCTTGCTTTAAGTGACAACCACTCGCTTTTATGAACACTGGTCAAGAATTAGCCAAAACTTTTTATAGCTTAGCTTATGAAAAAAACAGAGCATAAAAGAGATGTTAGTGTTATAGGTTAGCTTAGCTTCTCACTTTAAGAGACAAAACACTAGCTTAAGAACACTGCTCAAGAGTTAGCTAAACAAGTAACCACCAGAAATATCGATAACATAATTTTATCAACTCAAGTAAAAATATTGATATTCATTTGACACTGTCGATAACATTCGAACGATCACGAATAGTTGAATATAATCACATCAACCTTACAAATAGAGTAATCTATTCAATCAGTTGCCCATAAAATTAATAGCACGCATAAATCACAAAACACAGTTAGAAAATACAAAAAAAAAAACTTACTTTTACAAAATCACAAATTGCCGTAACTAATTTCAATACCTAGAAGTAGGATTTGGTCCGACGAAAAGTGAAGGGCAAGATGAATGTTGTAAAACCTTCCAGAAAACGTAAAATAAGAAAAAGAAATTTAGGAAACCTTCAAACTTCAAACGATTTGAAAAATCAATTCTTGTTCAATAATTTAACAACCTTGATCGAAAAATATAACCCACTAGAGAAAAGTCACAACGGTCTCTTTGTGATGAAGGGTCGTTTTATTAACACCATGAATTTGAAATTGAATTGTGAAGATGGAGAGTTTGAAGGCTTACCTGAATCGTTTCTCTTGGAGCAGACGCATTGAGCTAGTTGAGAGAGGAGAATTATCGTGGAAGCAGAAGAATAGGGTTTTGTTTTAAATTCTTCTTATTAACAATGGGAGGGAATAAAATTGGAGGGAAAACTAAAAATTAAAGAAAGCTACGTTTATTAGTACCTTTTACTAGCTAATTATTTAATTTGTAGCTAAAAAAATACCTATTACTAGCTAATTATTTTAATAGTCACTAAAAAATACTTTTTATCGGCTATTCTTCATATGCCACTAATATTTCAGCTTAAAGAATAATTAACGGCAATTCATTAATTGCCACTAAATAATTGCCGCCAATACCCCATTTTGTAGTAGTGGATCAAAACCCCAAGTAAAGGGTTTTAGCCACTCATCTAAATAATAAGAAGATCAAAATTAATTATCACTCCCATAGTTGGGTACAAAATGAGAATTATAGATGAAATTCAATTGTTAATCTTCTCTCTTACAAAATCTCTCTCAAAATCTTGCTAAAATCACTCCCTAAACCCTTTGGTAGTGTTTTCTCTCTAAGTAATTATTTCCTCACTTAATGAATGAATTTCTCTCTCTAGCCAAAACTAATTTAAACAAGTCTGAAATGTCATTGCTCAGGACTACTTGGCGAAGTAAGTTGGATATCGCTGACGGATCTGCGAATCGCCGATTGCTCTTTATCTCGCCTTCATTTTTCGCTTTTTCTTGGTCTGGCTACTGTGAATTTAGGCGATATAGGTCGGGATCACCGAATGACTCCGCGATTCGCCCTTTATCCTTCCATCTCGCCCATCAGCACTTGCTTGCATCTTCTTTCGTACTTTTAGCGACCTAGTTGTCCTTCGCCAACTAGATCGGTAATATGCTGAATATGGTTGTTGCTCACCGAATTTGCCCCCATTTTAGCTCCAGCATTCTATAACTTTAGGCGGTATCTTGGTGATTTGGTGATTCGCTGAATGATAATGGCGATTCGCCGAACGACATCATCGATCATCAGGTTTTCTTTTCTTCATTCCTTAAGCCTTCTTTGTTCCTTTTTGCCCAATAGTGTCCATGCTTTGTCGATAACTCAAAATACCTAAAAATCAAGGGTTTTCAGCGGCTATTGAGCCAAAATATGCATTTAAGGACACTAAATTTATCAAAATGAAGCCCTAAATGAGTCTAAATCGTGGACTCATCAGGCGTGCCTACAGGCTAAAGGCTATAATCCCTAGGATGATTGATAGAATCCTCACTGCTACTGTGACACCTCTTAGAGTGCCTATTGATGCCCTTGCGGCAAGGATAGAGGTGTGAGAGCGAGGCCAGGGAGCCACTCATGAGGTAACGACCCTAAAGGCTGCTATTTCTGAGTTGAGAAAGGGCATGGACCAGTTGAAGTCCATGGATATGTCGATGATTTTTGGGACCGTGAAGATCCTTGATATGCCAGTTGATTCTGATATGCCTCCTGCTACCGTCAGAAATGAGGTTCAAGCTGATGAGGTGCCTGCTGCCGAATCTGAGGCAGAGACTGATGAGGAGCAGCTAGGTCTCCAAGAGGAGACCACATATGAGGGCCTAACAGAGGTTGAGGAGGCAACAGTGCATTCAGTCGTGCAGATTTCATTGACAGATATGTTTATGGCAGGCTCTAGTGGAGCCAATGTTGATGTTACCCCGGGCTCAGAGTATGACACCGATCATTGATGCCCCGACAAATGGAGTGATTGTGTAGACAAGATCTTTCTTTATAGCCATAATTGACATAGACCATGTGAGCTACATGGAATTCGGTGTCGTGTAACCCCACACCAAAAGAAGGTGTCCTACTTGCCTAAGGTAGGACTAAATGTATTAGCGTCTAGGTGGATCTACTAGCTAAGTCCTATGTTGGCACATAGTTATGGGATAGGGAGATTGCTTCTAGAAACCCGTCCTATTGCATTGATGGAGGGGCTTCCATCTCATGAGTTCCCTTTGGATGACCCTCCCTATTGCATTAGGGGAAGGGCCTTTACCTCATTCTCCATATCCACTCGGTGCTAAGCATTATTTCCCAAATTATACATAGTTAGGTCTTGAATTGCATTTACATGTGTGAAGGAATGCTCTATCCATCATTCAATACAATCCATCAAATAACTCATAGATTCATTAAAGATGAGGATGTACTTTCAACCTTAGAATCAACATTAGTGTGTGAGTAGGACTTTCACATTACATTAGTAGTGTTTTCATGAGAAATAGACTTTCAATCAACCCAATACATCATCATCATCCTAGACTATTCATGCATCATCAAGTATAAGGGTAAGGGAAGAAGAAGCTTTCAACAATACCATACCTTACACATTAGTCATAGGAGATTTACCTTCTAAGTGAATCAATAGGTTATACAAAACTTCCATCAACATGTACAAACCCTAGCAATTTACCCCTTTCAAGGTCATGAATCATGTCTCACAATTACACCTAAGGATACTACAATAGGCATGAACAAAACAAGATTCAATAACTAAATTCACATAGAAACAATTCATAGTAATCATCTTGAATCAATACACCCATCAAAATGCCTGAAATTGGGGTCATAGGGGTGTTCATGGGTTCAAGGGGAATTTTACAATGAAAATCACCATTAAACATCAAATCATCCATAATATAATGCAATTAATATAATAAAATCATTTTTAGGAAGAACCCACAGTTGGAATAGAAACCCTACTTTTTGAACAAGTTACCAAATTCAAAATCAAGGGTTCCATGAATGAAAGTCCTCATACCTTAATTGAAGTTTTTCCATGAAATTGGAGTGAAAATCTTGGAGCTTGAACCCTAATCTTGAGCTTCTTCTTTGTTCTTGAATGGAGTTTAGATAGAGAATATTTTGAGAGGGAAGTGGGTTTGAATTTGAGTTTGTGAGTTATGAGGGTTAAAAGACTTGTTTAATACTTTAAAATACTTTAATATACTTTAAACAACTTATAATAACCGTCTCCCCGCCCTAACTTAAGTAATTAGTGATTTTACCAAACCACCTCCACTAGGCCGAACCTAGACAGTTCACTGAGGAACGATCTACGAATCCCAAACCACGGAGCGTGGATGGTTCCACAAACCATCCTGGATGTCAATGGTTTGGTTCAGAGAGGGGTAGCTCATGATATGGGTGAGGAGACTAAGTCTCAACTCACGAGACCCTTCCATGGGGAGTGAGTTGGTCCACAGACCATACTGCACTCTCTTGGAATGGTACTGTGGCTAGGGACTTTGGGGGCTTCATGGAGGAAACCAAATGTTGACTCACGACCCCCACCTATGGGACGTGAGTCAACCTACGCCTCGTAGGTTGATACTCCTGGATGAGGTTGTTTTGTACAACTTTTAGAGCATCCCCTTGGCTCTCATCAAGGACCCTTGGGTGGTCTTCATGGGAGCCATGCCTTGACGTTTAGGCATTATGACCTTAGTACTAAGTTAGGGAAGTTATTTTAAGACTCTCACCTTACGTATTAACTTCCTTAGGCTATTACACTACATGTTACGCTCTAGCTTAGGTAATTAGATGTACGAGGTGTTGCAGTGAGTCCTCATGGTCCGAGGACAAGGCTTATTCATTTCTAGTTTCCTTTTTGTACTTTCCATTTTCAAGTCTATGTTGTAAAGGGCTATGTCCCTAAGATTGTATTCGATTGTATTAGATGGTTTCATTGAGATAAGGTCTAGACTCTTATATTCCTTTTATGAAAAAGATTTCTATTGTAAAAAGTTTTAAATTCCGCATCATTTCTATTACTTATGTTCATGATTATGCTAAGGGCTTGTATGAGACCCCTTTGGGGTCAAGTACGCTGTGTTATGTCTAGGGGGTACCCCTGGGTCGTGACAAACTTGGTAATCAAAGCACAAGGTTTAGAATGATTCTAGCGATGTCTCATGAACCACGTCTAGTACGTCTTGTTCATGAGTGTGAAGAGCACCACATTTATGAATGAGAGGCTATAAAATGTTTAGGAAATTTCACTTCTTTCATTATTCTTTAGTCGTGTCTTAGAGTTGTAACTCTATGAAGTCCTTTTCCTAACCCTTCTCTTGGGTCTATAGGATATGAATACAAGAAGGGCGAACGTAAGAAAGATGAAAGAGGAGAATGAGAATGAGGGAGTTCCTCCCCAAGATCCCCAAGATCCTCAAGAGCCTTAAGTTCCTCAAGCTCCTAATGATGAGGGGGCTATGAAAAATGTGGAAATAAGGTCGGCTCTCCAAATATTGACTCAAGTCGTGACGTCTCAAGTCAATAGGGATGCTAGAGCTCATGTGAACCCTAATGAGAGCACCGTGTCTTCAAGGTTGAGAGATTTCACAAGAATGAATCTTCCTAAGTTATTTGGTTATAAAGTGGGTGAAGACCCTCAAGATTTCGTGGAAGAGGTCTACAAGATAATTGATGCTATAGGGGTGACTTTTAGAGATAAAGCAGAGCTAGCCGCTTACCAATTGAAGGGTGTGGCCCAAGTATGGCATATTCAATGGAAGAGGAATAGGCTGGAAGGAGCGAGTCCCATAGGTTGGGAAGTGTTCAAGAAAGCTTCCTTGATAGGTTCTTTCCTCGAGAGAAGAGGGAAGCCAAGGTGGAATAATTTATCAACCTTCATCAAAGAGGTATGGGTGTTGAAGAATATTTTCTAAAGTTTACCAAATTGTCCAAGTATGTTTCATCTTTGGTAGTGGATCCTAGGGATGAGATGAGTAGGTTTGTGACGAGGGTGTATAGTTTGGTGAGAAAATAATGTCGTTCGGCTATGCTTCAAGATAACATGGATATATCCCGTCTTATGGCGTATGCTAAACAAATGGAGGATGACAAACTCCAAGAAAAGAATAGGGAAGGGAAGAGGATTAGGACCGATGATGGAAATTCTTCCAAGGGTAATTCCGAGGGTCAAGGGTGACCAAGGTTCAAGAGAAGGTTCTCCAACCAAGGCTCCTCTAGTGCTCCAAGGGTTAAAAAGGATAGGGTGCCTAACCCTGAGCCTCAAGGAGGCAATAGTGGTGGATCTTCTATGACAAGGCCTACTTGTGCCAAGTGTGGCAAGAAACATGATGGTAAGTGCCTTGTTGGCACGGATGGGTGTTTCAATTTTGGAAAGAGTGGTCATATGGTGAGAGGTTGTCCCATGCTAAAGGTTCAAGGAAGAGAGGGCAAGCAAGCCCTTCCTAGTGGTTCAAACTCCGATGCTCCTAAGAAAAACCATTTTTATGCTTTTCAATCCTGAGGTAACCAAGAAAGCTCCCCGGATGTGGTGACCGGTATGTTACAAATCTTTTCTATTGATGTTTATGCATTGTTAGACCCCAGTGCCACATTGTCATTTGTTACACCTTTTGAGGCTATGAAATTTGAAATACTCCCCGAGGTGTTATTTGAGCCTTTGTCGATCTCTACCTTGATTGGTGACTCAGTAGTGGCAGAAAGAGTCTATAGGAGTTGTCTTATTTCTTGTGTCACAAAGTCACATTGGTGGATTTGATAGAGTTAGACATGTTAAACTTTGATGTCATTTTGGGTATGGATTGGTTACATGCATGTTATGCCTCTATTGATTGTAGGACTTGGGTAGTAAAGTTCCAATTTCCAAATGAGTCTACTTTAGAGTGGAAGGGGGGAAATTCAATCCCTAGAGGTCAATTTGTTTCTTGTATTAAAGCTCGAAAAATGATCTCCAAGGGGTGCATTTACCATACTATTAGGGTTATAGATGTTGAGTTTGAAACCCTTTCCTTAGAGTCGGTCCCCGTGGTGAGTGAGTTTCCGAAAGTCTTTCCCGATGACTTTCCCGACATTCCTCCCGAATGGGAAATAGACTTTGGCATTAATCTTTTGCCAGATATGCAACCTATCTCCATTCCTCCTTATAGAATGGCTCCGACCGATTTGAAAGAATTAAAGGAGCAATTGAAGGATTTTCTAGACAAGGACTTATTCAACCGAGTATCTCTCCATGGGGTTCTCCATTGTTGTTTGTGAGAAAGGAGTATGGATCCCTTAGAATGTGTATTGACTACCGCTAATTGAACAAGGTTACTATAAAGAATAAGTATCCCCTTCATAGAATTGATGATTTGTTTGACTAACTCCAAGGGGCTAGCTACTTTACAAAAATTGGCCTTCGTTTGGGTTACTATCTATTAAGGGTAAAAGGGGTTGGCATACCCAAGATGGTTTTCTGAACAAGGTATGTGCACTATGAATTCCATGTGATGTCATTTGGCCTAACTAATGCCCTGGCGGCATTCACAGACCTAATGAATAGGGTGTTTAGGCAATATCTTGATTCGTTTGTGATCGTTTTTATTGACGACATTTTGATCTATTCAAGGAGTGAGGGTGAACATATGAATCATTTGAGGATTGTATTGCAAGTCCTTAAAGACCACCAATTGTATGCGAAGTTTAGCAAATGTGAGTTTTGGCAAAGGTCCGTAGCCTTCCTTGGTCATATTGTGTCTAACAAGGGTATTGAAGTAGATCCTAAGAAGACGGATGCGGTCAAGGGTTGGCCTAGACCTCTAACTCCTATTGATATTAGAAGTTTTTTAGGTTTGGCCAATTACTATAAGAGGTTTGTTAAGGGTTTTTCCTCCATTGCTTCTCCATTGACAGCCTTGACTCAAAAGAAAGCTTAGTTTGTGTGGTCGGAAGCTTGTGAGAAAATCTTCAAAGAGTTGAAAGATAGACTTTCTTCCGCTCCGGTGTTGACCTTACCGGAGGGTACCGATGGGTTTGTTGTATATTGTGAAGTTTCTCGAGTGGGTTTGGGATGTGTCCTTATGCAATATGGTAAAGTGATTGCCTATGCTTCAAGGCAACTTAAGGTCCATGAAAAGAATAATCCAACTCATGATATCAAATTAGCGGCGGTGGTGTTTGCCTTAAAAATATGGAGGCACTACCTATATGGGGTCCATGTAGATGTTTTCACCGACTAGAAGAGTATTCAATATGTGTTTAGCCAAAAAGACTTGAATCTATGACAAAGAAGGTGGTTAGAACTTTTGAAGGATTATGACATGAGGGTCCTTTACCACCCCGGCAAAGCTAATGTAGTTGCGGATGCCCTAAGTCGATTGTCCATGGGTAGTGTGGCTCTTGTAGATGATGAGAAGAAGGAATTGGTTTGTGTTGTGCATAGGTTGGCCCGATTAGGTGTCCAACTAGTGGATTCCACCAAGGGGTAAGTCATGGTCCATAATGGTTCCGAATCATGCTTTGTAATGGATGTGAAGTCCAAGTAATACCTTGATCCCATGTTAATGTAGTTGAAAGAATCGGTACTCAACAAGTCCGTTGAGGCTTTCTCCCAAGGGGGAGATGGAGTGCTTAGGTACCAAGGTAGATTATGTGTTCCGGATGTTGATGGCTTAAGAGAGCAAATTTTAGAAGAGGCTCATGGTTCACGGTATTCTATTCATCCGGGAGCCACCAAGATGTACCGTGATCTATGGGAAGTCTATTGGTGGAATGGCATGAAGAAGGATATAGCGGGTTTTGTGGCCAAATGTCCGAATTGTCAACAAGTTAAGGCCGAACACCTAAGACCATGAGGTTTTTCCTGATATATATATATATATATATATATGTTCCCACTTGGAAGTGGGAGGATGTGAATATGAACTTTGTTGTGGGTTTGCCTCTTACTCGAAGGTAACATAATTCTATTTGGGTCATTGTGGATAGAATGACAAAAGCAGCCCACTTTATTCCCGTCAAGGTTTCATTTTTGGTGGAGTACTATGCCAAGTTATACATAAACAATTTTTTTTTTGGGGGGGGGGGGGGCGGGGGTCCTTAGTCATTATTTATTTTGTTATAATAATCATTTCTCAGCGGAATTATTCTAATTATTTCTTTAATGCATTCTAGAATATATTCAAGATATTGTATATCTTGGGTTCTTTGATATATTTCTATATTTTCTTTTATCAAGTTTCCTAACAAGATTATATCTCGGTTAGATTCAAGCCAATATTGTAAGTATTCTTAGTTTTTCATTAGTCTGAATCTAATTCTAGATCATTAATGTTAAATTGCTCTAAGTCTGAATCTAGTTCGTGCAAATCTATCTCATACCATTCTTGATTCATTAGTTCTAGAATTTCATAATCAAATATTTTTTCCCATACTATTCTTCTTAATTCAATAATCTTTATATCTTTGAGGATATATAAAATTAG
>JAJOOR010023672.1:0-29541 GCA_036250505.1 Solanum acaule
GACACTAGCCTATTAGATAGTATCACACTAAATCTATGTTGATAATTCTTTTCTTGTTGATTACCTCCTTGGTCCGGCAAGTAGCAACAAGGTGAGTTTTAACGTTTGCAACCGCTAAAAAGACTTCTAAACGAAAGAATTATCAATGCATGCACCACACTATTAAAGAATTGCTTATTTACTATTCATACTTTGTTAATTGCTCATGGTTCCCACAACCCTAGTTGTGGAGTTTAGTTACCCATAATCATATGAACACAGTTCATTGTTTTAGATGAAAGAATTATGAACTTAAGTAAGAAGAATAATAAACCCAGAAATTCAACTTGAATTGCAACATAAAAATCTTCAAAACAAACTTTAGGAAATAAAAATTGCTAAAGTTGCAAGTTAATCTCCCAAGTCAAGAACTAGAATAGAACAATAATGTCTAACCCCCAAAAATGAGGTTTGCATGCCCTATTTATAGAAAACAAGTACTAAATTTAAACGGAATCAAAATAAGGAAAGTTTGTTACAGGCGCGTCTTCATTCCATGAAACTGACTCACGGACCGTCAATGGATCTACAGTCCGTGAGTCCCTTCCGTCAGCCAAGACTTGGAAAATATTTCAGCTTCCAAAAATTAGCTTCTTTGAAACAAACAATGGAACTGCAGTACGGACCATAGATCGATCTACGGTCCGTCAGTCCCTCTCCGTAGCTCTATACTTGGACTCTTGAAAAATCAGGTACTGGAACCCTCGCAGTATCAATCTACGGATCAACAGTACGGTTCGTAGATCTCCTCCGTAGATTCCCTTTTCTGCATTTCTTTCAACTGTATCTTTAATTCCGCGCCTGAACTTCTTTCCTGCAAAATATGATAAAAACACATAAAAACCAATACAAAAAGGCCCTAGACACACACAATTTGCAACTGAAATGTATTAGAAATACTGTAAACTCACGGTATATCAATGAGCCAGTCATAGAGTGGAGTTAGTAGTTCAGCGGTGCCTAAGGGTCGTTTCATTTCGTACCTTAAGGCGAGAAAGTTAGTTTTGAAGGGTTGTGTCTATCACTTAGTCTGAGTTAATGACTCTAGTGTTGAGATACCTCTTATTCAGTCAGTTCATATAGTAAGAGAGTTTCCAGAAGTTTTTCCTGATGACCTACCCGAAATTCCTCCTGAGAGAGAAATAGATTTCGGCATAGACCTCATTCCAGATACTCGTCCTATCTCTATTACGCCATATAGAATGGCACCAGCAGAGTTGAAAGATCTCCTAGATAAGGGTTTCATTAGACCAAGTGTCTCCCCTTGGGGCACTCCGGTCTTTTTTGTGAGAAAGAAAGATGGTTCCCTTAGGATGTGTATAGACTACCGCCAGTTGAACAAGGTTACCATCAAGAATAAGTACCCTCTTCCGAGGATTAATGATCTTTTCGATCAGCTTCAGGGTGCCACCTGTTTTTTGAAAATTGACCTCAGATCAGGCTATCATCAATTAAGAGTAAGGGAATGTGATATTCCAAAGACAGCTTTCAGAATCAGATACGGTCATTATGAGTTTTTGGTCATGTCTTTTGGTTTAACCAATGCACCGATAGCATTCATGGACCTTATGAATAATGTCTTCAAACCTTATTTAGATATGTTTGTTATCGTCTTCATTGATAACATACTAATCTATTTAAGGAATGAAGAAGATCATGCTAGTCATCTCAGAATAGTTCTTCAGACTTTGAAAGATAAGGAGTTGTACGCCAAGTTCTCTAAGTGTGAGTTTTGGCTTGAGTCTGTGGCATTCCTAGGCCACATTGTGTCTGGTGATGGAATTAAAGTTGATACTCGAAAAATTGAGGTAGTGCAGAATTTTCCTAGACCCACATCTCCAACTGATATTAGGAGTTTCTTCGGTTTAGCTGGCTATTATAGAAGACTTGTAGAGGGGTTCTCATCTATTGCATCTGCTTTGACCAAGTTGACTCAGAAGACAGTGAAATTTTAATGGTCTGAAGCTTGTGAGAAAAGCTTTCAGGAATTGAAAAAGAAGTTGACTACCGCTCCAGTTTTGACTTTACCAGAAGGTACTCAAGGTTTTGTGGTGTTTTATGATGCATCTAGATTTGGTTTGGGTTGTGTCTTAATGCAGAATGGCAAGGTTATAGCTTATGCCTCCAGACAGTTGAAGGTTCATGAGAATAACTACCCAACCCATGACTTAGAATTAGCTGCTGTAATATTCACTTTGAAGATATGGTGTCATTACTTGTATGGTGTGCATGTTGATATATTCACTAATCACAAGAGTCTTCAATATGTGCTTACTCAGAAAGAGTTTAATCTCACACAGAGGAGGTGGTTAGAATTACTCAAGGATTATGACCTGAGTATTCTTTACCACCCAGGTAAGGCTAATGTTGTTGCTGATTCTTTGAGCAGGTTGTCTATGAGTAGCACCACCCATATTGAAGAAGGGAAGAGAGAGTTATCAAAAGATGTGCACAGACTAGCACGCCTGGGAGTCAGACTTATAGATTCCGCAGAAGGAGGAATAGCGGTGACAAATGGGGCCAAGTCATCATTAGTGTCAGACGCAGGTAACCAGGATCAGCATCCAGCATGCCGTTGATCCAGCTGAGCACTCCAGAGTAAGTGGTGAGCCTCTTTGCCTTCCGGAGGACTCTGTTATTTTGTGTTCCTAGTTTTGTTTTATTAGGATGTTGCGGGGTCTGTCCCAACATCCATCTCAGTGTTATAAAGGCTTCATATACTGTCAGTCAATTAGTATTGAGTCTCTCATCTATGTATATATATATATATAAATATTCTATTTTGAGACACGAGTTACCTTTTTGGCCAAATTTTATCAGTTAGGTTGTTTTATGACCTTTCATTGCATTGAGTTATTCTGTTGAGTTAAGTTTCCGCTGAGTTAAGAAAGCTAGGCCAAGGGTTCGCTTGGGGTCCAGCAATGGTCTTCGAGTTCTAGCCACGTCTAGGGTGTAGGCTCGGGGTGTGACATTCCGCTAAACTTCGAATTGACTCAACCATAATAAATCACACAAAAATTTTAAAATGGAAGAAGAAGAAGAGTAGAAGATTAAAAAAAATTGTGGTTGAAAAAAAAGAGGAAGCCCCTCTATTTATATTCAACAAAGGGTGGTATGAACAAGTGTTTTTTGTGTCGTATCTAAAAAGTCATGATCTTTTCGAGAAGTCAAAACTTATTGAAAAAGTCACAACTCATCAAAAAATACAACCCTTCAAAAAAAGTCACAACTTATCAAAAAAGTTACAACTCATCGAAAAAGTCACAACCTAAGTTAGGGATATTATAGTAATTTAACATTCAAGTTAAGAGTTCATGCTTTTAAGGTAACTAGTTTTTCGACACGTGCGTTGCACGTGATTATCAATTCAGAAAATATATGTTATAGTAAATAGTATTGCTTATTTAAGCGATGATTTAAATAATAAGCTTTGCACAAAATAATATTGTAGGTTCTTTTGTGAATGTTTAATGTGGATTGTCATATATATCTCTTATTCACGCTAACCTACGAAGATAGTCAATGAAAAATTTTATTAGTTAAATGTAATAATGTATATATTTATTTCAATTTGATGAGGTTCAATCATGTAATTAGTCGTATCTCACTAAAATTACCTTACAGATGATATTTGTTGTGTATTTTTCTTGTTATCTAACCAGATGTACTTTGCACGTGTATTCCACGTTAAATTGTTTAGATGTCATATGAACATGTGAAGAGTACAACTATATTTTATTTTTTAGAACTATTTTTTGTATAATAATTTTTATTTTATAATTTATAACATAATAGATGGTGTTCTTGTTGTTTGCTCTCATATTTAACTTGTCAATGGACTGAGTACATAAATCAAAGATAGTTATATGACTGTTCATAGTTAACTGAGAAAAGTTTCCTCTTTCTTTTTCAACCACAATTTTTTTAAAGTATATATTCTATCTGTAAAATCATATGTATAATCACTTGTTTATCTTACACCCAACAAAGATATAGTTCATATACTTGTAAACGCTTTTCAATTTATTCAACCAAGCATGATTCGTCCAAGGAAAAATAACAACATCGTGTTATCACATATATAGGGGCTGTATAATAATATGAAAAATTATTGGTCAAAAGTTAATATAAGGAGAGATGAAAGATAGAAATAATTTATGTCGTAAATATGAGAATTCATAAAACATATTATAACTAAAGAATGTGAATGAGTGTGAATAATGTTTGCAATAATTAGTAATAACGAAGAAAAATTATAATTTTATAAATAAAGAATTAATGTGCAATAGCTAAATTTCTAATAAATTTTATACTTACATAAATAAATAAATAAATAGGAATTTTAATTAATGTTACTATATTTTTATATAGTTATTAGATTTTAATTTAGTGTAGGGACAAAATGAAAATGTTTATTCTATATTACTGAATATAAAATGTATTTTGTAAATGATAAATATTAAATGATTCAGATATGTTCACATATTTTCACATTTGTTGTGAGTTTTTTTTTAAAAAAAAGAACTTGGGACATTTAAAATAATATATTTTGAAGTTAGAAGATCTTGTTAACTTGATAATACATTCATGACATATATAATACTTTAATTTAAATACAAATAATTACCCATATATATATATATATATATATATATATATAGAGAGAGAGAGAGAGAGAGAGAGATTTGCATTAATGAAAACATTTATCTCATAAAAATTAGCTATTAAATAAATAATAAAAATTAAATTAATACAATTTCTCAACTGGCGTTATTACAAGTCATACGAACTTTTCTTCGTCTAAAATACTGAAATATTAAGAAATAGTAATAATGAAAACAAAAGGGCAATGTTTATATAGTAATAACTATTTTGAAGCAAACTTCTTGACAATCAAAATCACATAAGTAGCATTGATATATAAAGTCATTATTTTGTCTTGAGCATCAAAAAAACAAATCGTGACAATTCTTTAACTCTTGAGAAGTTTAATAATTTTGGAAAAAGATATTCAGAAGTATATATCTACATCACAGGAGAAATTCTTAATAAAAAAATGAATTTAGACTACATCATGTTAACTTTATATATTTGAACATTACATACTAATATATCTATTAAGGAAAAAAAAATTATTATATCTTCAAAATTATTTTTCTCAAAGTAATCAAGGTTATAGAATATACCATCTTAGGATGGAACGATTTACTTTATCAAAATAGTGGTACCTCATATTCCGCTAAACTTCGAATTCACTCAATGACAATAAATCACACAATTTTTTTAAAAATGGAAGAAGAGAAGGAGATTTAAAAAAAATTGTGGTTGAAAAATGAGAGGAAGCCTTTCTATTTATATTCAACAAAAGGTAGTATGAACAAGTATTTTTTGTGTCTTATCTGAAAAGTCAGGACCTTTCTGAGAAGTCACAGCCCTTTGGAAAAGTTACAACTTATTGAAAAAGTCACAACTCTTTGTAAAAGTTACAACTCATCAAACAATCACATTCCTTTGAAAAAAGTCACAACTTATCGGAAAAGTCACAACTCATCGAAAAAGTTACAACCTAAGTTAGGAATATTATAGTAATTTAACATTCAAGTTAGGAGTTCATGTTTTTAAGGTAATATATATATATATATATATATATATATATAAGGTTCGGTTTATTTGGTTTTTTGATTTTTATTTTTCTAAATCCGAAACCAAACCATAAAATCAAACAAAGTAAATTATTAACCCAAAACCAAACCGAAAAACCAAAAAATCAATCCAAATTAGAATTCAGTTTGATTTGATTTTGTTTTTTTAGTTTAATCCAAATAATGCACACTCCTGCCCTAGGTGTATAGTATAAATAGAGGGACATACATTTGTAAACCAACCAAGAAAGTGTAAGCAATCTTCTAAAGCAATACAAAAAGTCTTATTTAAAAACTCTCTTGTGTCTTTCTTCATTCTTTTAGCGATCTAAGTTTGAAAAGACTTACTTGAGCTTACAAGATCGTGAAAGAATCAAGAGTAAGTTGTCGAGTGTCACACAGAGTGTTAGTTGAATTCTAAGTCTGTGACAACGTGGTATCAGAGCAAAAGCTAGTACCAAGGGAAGGGAAAACGATGGAGACATCAACCCTGCTAGCACCACCAACGTCAATCAGGATGGTGGAAAGAAGCACTGAAAGGAAATGAAGCACCTTAAGAGTAACGAGGAATTGTTACTCGACCCTACACCAAGCGAAGTGCTGGAATCTCACTCACTTTTTACCACTGAAGTGAGTGACGATAAACGTGGTGAGGAGCCCATTGACATCATGCCCGGAGTAGATGGATCACAAGGGTTAACACGGCGAGGAAGGTTGTGGAGATCATAGGCAAGCGCTTGAACGAGGTCGATAGTAAATTCAAGACTCTCGAAGATTTCTCCCTTGAGGAGAATGACAACATCCGCAAGAAATTAGAGGGGCGCCAGCATGCCGAATATGAGATGAATGAAGTCATCATTTCCTTGGAGTGCCGATTCTTAGATGTGCTAAGCACGATTGAAGCCATGAGAGCCGAGATGAAATCAGTCAAATAGGGCATTGAAGTCAGAGGATTTGTGTCACTCAACAAAGATAGGGAGGCCAAGGTTGGGGCTCCCAAGCTACCGATGTTCAAAGGCGTTCATGATCATCCTCGTAAGGACCCACCTTCCCATGTTTTTCACCTAGTCTAGACCCTCTTCTATGGACCCCTACTATGGATTGTAAAACCTTCAAGAGAGGTTCTGAGACTCAAAGTTTCCTAACCTCAGGATGTCTTCCTATGACTGTCTTCTATAGACTATAGGACCTTGTACAGCTTGTAGGTGCGTTTCTACGTTACTCACTCCTTGTTTCTACATTTATGTATGTTACGAGTTCGGATCACGGTGATACCCTCTCTTCTCTTCTTGATAGAGGCTCTTCTGAAGAGATTACAGGTAGCTGCTTGTCATCTCAGCGACCTTCTTTCTTCTACTTATGATTTTGTTCTACTCTAGAAACAATGTCATTTGAGACTTGTAGTTTCTTCACTTCTATTATAATACGTTATTGACTTGTACACATGACAACCAGATTTTGGTAATATTATGAATTTAATTAAGTTATCTGCATGTTTTGTTATCTTGAGATCTTATTTTTGCATTTATCTGTTTAGTCGGGATTTAGGCTGACTTGTCTTGGTGGGATAATGCAAGTGTCACCACGTCCATTTTTGAGTCATGACAAATTAACACAATATTTGTATATGAGAAAGTATTTATAGAATAAATATTGGTGTATTCTATGAGTAAACATTGGGATGATATATCAAATTATTGGTATAATGTAATAGTTTAATTTGGTATACTATATGGTACCTATAATATTTAACTTCTACCATGATAATATACAACAACAAAACACAACATTTTGTTAAATTTGTATCAATAATACACAGTTCAAAAAAAGAAAATGAATCAAATACAATAAATATTATGCCGAAGAACTCTTTGGCACGCAAGTTCTTCGCTGGTGAGGTTCCTTGGGATGACGACGTGTTTATCCCTGAAGGCGTTTCGAAGGAGAAGCGCTATAAGTTTATACTAAATACTTGTCTCAGATTTGTGAAAATGATGTATATGTATGTGTTATTCCAATGCTTTATCTATGGAATATCTTACATACATTGTTTACTAGTCATAAACTTTTATTGTCAATGGAAATGGAATAATTGTTGATAGCCTTAGTTCACAACCTTAAACCTAATGGTTTCTTCCTTGAAGTCAGTTAAGTTTAACAACGGAGACAATGTAACTACACCAGCCAAATTGGCAGCCATCAATACATTATTTCTGAAAATTCCCAAAATCGATTTCATTGTTGTTGTTCACAATCGAGTAGGTATTGTTTGAAAACACTTGGCAGCATATATAGTAAGATTTAACCAATTTGAAAACACAACCGTTCAAGTGTGGCAGATGAGATTATGGGGCTTACTTACAAGTTATAAGTCACTATTGTTTTGGTGTTACATGTTAATTAAAAATTAAAATAAATACATAAGAGACTTCATGGTGCTGCTAGCCGGGGTGTACAAGTGATTTGATTAGCGATGCTTCTTTTTATTAAACAAAAAGACCAAATATTCAAAGCTACAAAATTAAATTTATGTACTTGAATGAATATATGCTTCTTTTAACTTGTCTTTGCATAACTAAAAATCTGAACCATCTGTGCAATACAACTTGATTATGAAATCATGTCTGATTGGCTTATTTGATAGTCCAAATCCAGCTTGGCAATTACATCAATGCCTTGAGAGGGAAAAACCCAAAATAAAGTTAAGCTTATATCTTTATCAGCTTATACTTAAAATGCTGCAAGGCAGACTCAGACAGACACTATTATTATATTAGTTGCAGACTAATATATATACAAAAGTGCATCTACAGGGTCATACATACATTGGATTCATCATGAATTCATGATTGTATATCTCGAGGGCAAGATCAACCAGCTCATAAATTATCCTAGTCTCCTCCTCGGTGTTGGTATCGGACATATTTATTGGATATGCATCAGCAAGCATAGAACAACCAGGAAAAGTGTCAAGGTCCATACCTTGTCAACATATTAATTAGTACTACATATATAATATAATTAATCATTCAGATCAGGTAGAGGGAGGAAAAGCATACATACATACATTGGTTGTTTGAAGTTGAGCATCATAAAGGCGCCAAATATCAGCAAAATGAGGGTGATGTTCCACCAAAGCCCCATCGGGGATACGGTTTGGATCGTCATCATTAGCATAATCGAAAACATCACCCTTCATTGGTATAAAACCCCTCAGGTAATCACCTCCTATGAATTTCTTAAGATCCTGCTCCATCTCCATCTCCGCTGCCGTTATCATCAGGGTCGCCGTCGATTCTCCTTTTTCCTTAGACTCCGCCGTTGCACTCCTCAGCGATCCTCCTGGGACTTGTTCTTGTTAAAACAAAAAAAAAAAGACTTTTAGTTTTTATACTTTGAATAGAAAATTGATGGGGTAATCCTTTAAGAAGAACAAAAAAATTGTTGGTGCGAGCAATGCATATTTCTCTTCATTCATTACAAATTGAAAATCACTTCAACTGGTAGTTAAGGTTTTTGTGTAGCATTCTTTTGTATTTTACCGAGGAGCTGGAGATGAAATACAATGGTTAAATAAAACTGATATCAGTAGAAGTTGATTGGGCAATCAAGCCTCACATTATACACGGGGCTTGATAACATAATAAAGGGAAATCACAAATGATACCGAACTTCTTGAATTTAAAATTTGGTAGGCCACTGACTTCTAACTTCTTTCAGGCTCTAGCATTCAAAGTAGATACATTCACATCAAAGATAGATGAAATCTTGACTTCTTCTACGAGCATGTGACAATCGATGAAATTGCCATTGTACTTCAATTGATAAGCTGGAGAAAGGGTCATCTTCTTGGGTGATTGGATTGTTTTCTACTCAAGAAAGTGTAGTGCTCTTCTTATCCTCCTTAGATACTAATGGTGAAAGTCTTACCTTAGCTAAAAACATGAATGTCACTGAAACTGTAAACACAAGGAAGAGTTCATCATTTTGCATTACATAGAAGAGATTATCTTCAAGTAATTTGTAGTCACCTGCACGGCTGCACCTTAAAATCAGTCCTTTAGTATGTAGTTAGAAGGAACGCGATCTTCTAATAAAATATGTTCATAAAACATTCACATGGTACATACGATATTTGTCTTTTTCTTTAGAAGTATACTAGAAAAGGAAAAGATGATTTTATGGCAAGCTACCTTACTGTACTACCAAAGTCAAAGGGGATCCTGTAGACGATAGAACTTGTACTAAGGCTCCGAAAGATAGAAAAATTTAATATTGGTGATGAATTGAATCAAATTAATCATGAAACCTAAATACTAATACAAACTCACAACCTGGCATTTATTGATTGTATTTTAATCATTCATGAAGAAGTTCTCGTCATTCTGTACTAACGCGAGCGACATTATAGATGTCTCATGCTTTGTATTAGGAAGCATCCCTAACATGAGCACTAGAAACTCATATGACCTTCGCTTCATATTTTCCATCCATTCTAAAAGGTCATATCAGATTGAGCGATGAAGGAGACATAAGGTAGTTTTTAAAATTTCTACTACTGCTACATATGCAAGACAACAAACAATTGAACAAAAGCGTCCAGTATGGAAAAATGGTTTAACAATAATGAAATCGGAACCAACCAGACCATAAGTGTTTACAGAATAGCTAACAATAGAACACAGAGAAGGTTTCTTGCATTGTCCTTGGAGGGTTCAAGGATTTTCGTTTGATTTCCTTCCCAATTGTTCATCCCCATATCTGTAGTACACAATCCTTATTATGCTTTATTTCTGAATCACTTTACCTAAATTACTTACCTGTAGATGTTTGTTGTCAAAATACACATCCAAGACAGTATGTAAAATCAAATACACCCGAGAAACATGCACCGGTATAGAGCTCGGCGACACCCCAATTAAAGCCTTTTTCGGTGCATGTGCCTTCGGAGATAAGTGAGAACCAACAGGAGCAATTGATGGTACCGGAGTTGCAGGAGGCAGTATTGTACCGAAAAAAAATTTTGCCCTTCTTTACACTTATCCTTATTACCACTAACAAAATAAAAACTACCTGAATGATCAAATTCGAAAACATAGTTTTCATCTTCCATTTTCTTGATCGGATTGTCTATATTGCACTTGTCATAATCATCTTTATTTACCTCTAACACCAGATCTGATACTTTTTATTCTTAAACACTGTGTTACACATACAAACACGATAAATCACACGGGCATTCACAAAGATCAATTCATGAAATTTTGTTATACAAACAAATTAAATAGATTAACATATGATGATGATACTTACAAAGAGTGTCACTAACTTGAATTCTCGTTAGTTCATACCATTGATCGAACGATTCAAGAGGATTAGCAATCCAATCATCTACGCCACCAAGTTCGAATTGATAAACGTTCGAAGAGGTAGACCAAAAAATTGCAGAAGGACCAATATTGGGACATGTCTATGTAGAGCCATGGAAAATTAAAATTTCTTGTGTTTCAAAATGTGGAAGAGATTTTATAACTGTAATATTTTAATGAACTGGACAAGAAACTGAAATCACAACTAACCCTTATTGTGAAATCATCTCGACCAGATACCAACTCTGAATGACAAAAATATGCCATTGAAAAAACTCAATCAAGCAAATTTGAATATACAAAAGATTCACTATCAAACTATATATACAACAAGAATTAGGATAGGAGAAAGTGTACAAAAATAATTCAAAAGTTTAATGATTGAGAGATTAATACACAATTTAAGGCATTACAGTTACAAATGAGGGAGATGAAGGAATGAATTAATAATGGTAGAAGGTGAAAACGTACCTTCTCTGAACTTCTGAACTTGAGAGGGAGAAGGTAGAAAATACAGAGGAAAAGTTCAGCCATAGGATAAAATAACGCCTCATATCCTATTCAATTCAATTGGGTCATTAAGTCTAAATGACATAAATACTTTCTTAACTATAGGAGCAGGTCTAAAATGGTCTATTAACTATATATTTAACGGATTTAGTCATCTAATTATTCAAAAACTTATTAGCTTTGGTCTCTTAACTATACACTTACCAGTTTTAGTCCCTTAACTATAAACTTACCGATTTTAGTCCTTTAAGTATTCAAAAACTTATCAGATTTGGTCTTTGTCCATTTTTTAATACAAATAGCTTAGGTTTATATTAACGGAAATTTTCGTGAAATTAAATCTTTAACCTATTTTTTAAGTTGTTTCTCTATCCCCGGCCCCTTATGAAAGAACAATAACGTCAACGATTCAAAATAAAATTAATGAGGAAAGAAGATATAAGTCATAATTTTATTCAATGGAGGATAAAATTAAGCATATAATTGTTGTTAATGACTTGAATTTGCACTTAAATATGCTAATCAGTGCGGATTTTATTTAATTTACTCAAATTTCTTTACGGAAAATAAAATGAATAGAATAATAAAATTGATCTATTTAAAAACAATTAAAAAAAATTACAAATCTACCATTTTATAAATTTCAATTTCTGAAAAATTAAACAAATTTCGTTCAATGAAGTCATTGGAGTACAAACTTTGGATTTAACGGTTAATATTTTTTTCCTTTTTATAATAAAGTTTAACATATTCAAGCCATTAGTAGCAATAACATGCTTCATTTTATCCTCTGTTGAATAAAATTATGACTTATATTTTCTTTCCTCGTGAATTTTATTTTAAATCGTTGAGGTTAAGGCTCTTCGCATAAAGTTAATTTGAAAAAAAAAGTAGTAGAGAGAGAGAAACAACAGAAAAAAGTTGCTAAAGGATTTAATTTCTCGAGGCATGAATTCTGTTAATATAAACCTAGGCTATTTGTATTAAAAAATGGACAAAGACCAAACCTGTTAAGTTTTTGAATACTTAAAGGACTAATTAAAATCGGTAAGTTTATAATTAAGGGACTAAAACCGGTAAGTGTATAGTTAAGGGACCAAAGCTGATAAGTTTTTGAATAGTTAAAGGACTAAATTCGTTAAGTGTATAGTTAAGCTAAGGGACCATTTTAGACTTACTCATATAGTTAAGGGACTATGTATGTCACATTAAGTCATGTACATGTGCTGGGCTTTTAGGATAAAGATCCGGTCAAGTATAATTAGGTCAAGTAATGTTCAATGGTCTTATAGATTCATGTCATGTGTACTATATAATAATTTATGGTTGAGATCCATTTAAATTATATACTCATCTTAATAATAAAAACAACAAAGTTGTCAACTATTTTTATTTCTTAAAACTACTATCAAATAAAGCAATTAAGTGTACCCAAGCTAATATTTTCAAGGAAAAAAATTAAGATTGGCGGGTATGCGGATGGAGAGTTGACGATAGGACTCAATTTGATAATGCAAATACTATCAATAAGGTATATTAAATTTTCTTTTTCAATCTTAATTTTTTTTCTTGAAAATATTAGCTTGGGTACACTTAGTTGCTTTATTTAATAGTTTTAAGAAATAAAAATATTTGACAACTTTGTTGTTTTTATTAGGCGAAATGGTCTGATGGACCCTTGTACTTGTATGCGTTTGTATTTCAGACCCTTCTACTTTATCATTTGTCAACTGAACCCTTAAACTCAATTAAAATAAGACTTTTAAGCCCCTCCAACCATGTGTGTAGTTCACTCTCCCTTACATAAATGACATGTCATATCCACATCAAATATATTAATGCCATGTCATAATTATTTCAAATCTATTTTTAAATTATTAACCAAAAATGTTACTCCATAAAAGAGATAGAAATAAGAAGTTTTCGATTTAAAAAATAAAATAAAATAGTTTTATCTTTCACCATTCCTCCGCCTCCCTCAACTCACAACCACCATTAACGCCATCTCCGTCCCCCTAATTCCTTTCTTCTTCGAAAAATGAAAATGAATCTCAGAAAATCACAAGTTGGGGGTTTCTTGATAGGTAGCATTTGACTAACTAACATGAACCGACAACGTTTTCTTAATGTTAGATTGTGGCAGATTTTTGAGTCTCAAAGAATAAGACCATGCATAGTCAAAACTCAAACCCAGAGTTCAACACTGAAAAAAATAATATATTTACTCTCTTCTAAATTTCTCTTCATCATCCGTCACTTAAAGCAATAAATAACCACAATGGAAGATTCATAGCTATTAGAGCGAAATCGCTCAATTTCTGTTCATCTTCATCACTCAAATCACCAAATAACCACCATGGAAGTTCCATAGCTACTGGAGCGAAATTGCCATTGAATGCTTTCTTGTTCAACATTCGAAACTTTCGGCATCGCTAAAACTCACAAAAACTCCCAATTGAGATTTAAACCTTCATGTTCTACCTTCTCTGCACTAATTACTAGTTATGTGTGCATGAGTAGTGTTGTTGATGTCTTTGTCCAAAGCAGGTGTAAAACCAAATGAGGTTGTTTATGATACTTTAATTGATGGGTTTCCTAAAGCTAGTAAATCTGATAGTGGCTAACGACAATGGAAGGAGGGGTAGGGAACTTTATTTTGTTTTGTTTTCTTTTTTATTATTTAATATATTTTAAAGCGAATTTAGTGTTCTCACTCGCCTTTTAAAATGTGATAGCACGCGCTATAATGAGTTAGCAAAAAAATGTCACATAAGCTCGGTCAATGGTCAGAAGGGTTTAAAAGTCTTATTTTGATTGAGTTTAATGGTTTAGTTGACAAAAGACCAAGTAGAAGAGTCTACAATACAAACTCATACAAGTACAAGGGTCCATCAGACCATTTCGTCATTTTATTATTAAGATGAATATATAATTTAAACAGATCTCAACCATAAATTATCATATAGTACACATGACATGAATCTATAAGGCCATTGAACATTACTTGACCTAATTATACTTTACCAAATCTTTATCCGAGCTTTTAGTGAAAACGTTTTAGGATTTTTCTGAATTGATTAGGTATTATGTGGGTTGCAACTGAACATTTATTTTGTTTGTTCTTTTAACTCATTCAGTTGCTAATTTTATAGGGAAAATGTCAGGAAAATCTCAGAAAAGAAGAAGAGAAAAAAGATAAATGCAAATGGTGACTTTAGAGAAGTGCCACATCAGCAATTCTATTTTCAGCTTTATATAGATATATAGATTGTGATTTATATATATAATAAAGGAGACTAATTTGTAATATGATTATGTAAACTGACAAGCTAACGGAAAATTAGTGGATAATTTTATTATTATTAGATAATAAATAGAAATTTATAGGTAGAAAAACTCAAAATGAACTCTTACCGTTTCATAAACTTGTATTGTAAAATAAATTTAAATACATTTAATTTAAATATAGATAAAATTATAGAAATATTAGAAATTAAAAAAACAACAACAATAATAAACAAAAGGAAAAAAACAATAACCGCGAAACGAAAGGAGAAAGATACGCAGGGAAAAAATTAAAATTAAATAAAGTTACCTTATTATTATTATCACCTTAAAAGCATGAACTTCTAACTTGAAAACTTCAAGTTGAGTTGAAATTTTTATAACCACACACTAATTTTAAAATAAAATGAAAAAGTATTATGAAAAAAGAAGAAGAAAGAATATAGTTTTAATGGCCAAACAGGTGATGAATGAGGTTCACACGAACAAATTCAGTAGTGTGATGTAAAAAGAGTGCATGATTTTAATTAGGAAGGTTGAAACAGTGGAGTTGCCCACCATACCTTAGTGGTGTCACTCATAGATCAACAAATTCCTACATTTGAAGATTTTTTCTACAAGAAATTCATGATTTGAACTTCCTAAATGGTCCAATGAATCCTACTAAACACACATCTTCGGATCAGAAACACCAATCAGGTGGTGGGAATACATTGAATTGATTTCATATATATATTTTGGATAGTTGGAAAATTATATTGTGTAGCATAATTGAGACAAATAAATTCACTAGTGTGATTAGGAAGTAGATTGAATTGATTTAATATTATTTGGGTAGTTAGGAGTGGTATGAAAGTGCAAGTGCATTCATGGGTTAGAGCAGATAAATAAGAAATGTGTGGAATAAGTTGGGATAGGTTTCATGATGTCCCCATACTACCATCCAGCAATGAGGATAGTGACACCTGTGAGGAGGAAGCTTCTCTAATCTGTTTTGTATATTGAGAGGGACTGTATACTGACTTTACTACACCTGCTGTCCTGGTAAACCTGCTATTGAAGTTCCGCGGCGAACATTTATGATTTATACCTTTTTCTCTCAAATGTTATACCTGGACCTCACACGATATCTTAGACGTAGCAATATTAGTTAAGACTTGTGACACGTAAGGTCATCAATCATCAGCTAGTAGACGGTGGAGCAAAAGTTGACTCATGTACTGTTCATCGATTGTTTAAATTGGTAAATATTTTCGTGCAAAGTCTTGCTTTATCCTAGACAACAAAGTCTATAATTAAGAAAGTCTATGTCTACACTACTACAAGTGTTTTACTTGAATGGGACAATGTGTTTCTTATTAAGGATGATATGATTAGCTTTCTTATGGATTAGAAGTTTTATATATTGACAGTATAAAAAATTAATGCCTTAACTGGATATTTTAAGTTACCATATCGGACTTGCTATGAAAGATTACTTGTTATTGTAAATTCATAACAATATGTAGAATTGGAACTCTTACTGAATGCCGCAGCAGCATTATTAGTCAGTGGGAGAGTTGGTAACTTAGCTGAAGGAGTAGCCGTGGCCCGTATGACACATGTATCAGGGAAAGCTCTCAATACTCTTAATCATTGGATTGGTGTTTCGACGGTAAGTCAAAATCATATTACTGTAATCAATTGATGGTGTGGCTATCTTATTCTGGCAAAACTATAAAGTTTGAACAAATGAAGAATATTGCCTTGTTGGTTTGCAGATTTCTTTCTTTATGTAGAAATGCAAATGGCAAAAGAGATTAATGTTGGAAGAAAACGCAGAATTAAATTTAATGAAAAATAATAACAACTTTGTGACTTTACTATCGATGATAATACGATATTTAGTTTTATAACTTTACAAATACAACGGACATTAAAATTTAGCGATCACACATGAAATTAACATTTTATATTAACTGTGATTTTTTTTTGATGTTAAGGATATTGTATTACATTTATAACAAAAGGGACATACAAAGAACGAGGTATTGCAGAAGAATTCGCAGATGAGTGTTATTTATCATACATATGGTGGTATTTATAGAGCCTAGCGGCTAGCATAATTGTAAGACGACATCCTTGTTTAGCAAGTGCATCTGCCACAACATTTTGCTCCATGTACACCTGTTGGATGGTTGGATTAATTAGCAGAAGTGCCTACAATTAGTGATGAGATTAGCTTATAATTGATTCCTGTTACTATTTAATACTTGTTTTGCATCAATATTGATATGTAAAGCTTGAAAGCCCATTCTGTTTGCTATTTCTAAAGCACGGAGTTCAGTCTCAATTAAGTTTGCATTCATAATAAAGCCATGGACATCCAAAATCCAGTTTTCCAAATGATAAAATTGTGGAACCACAAGAGATGCATTAGCAGACATTGATTAGATTTTCTAAAGACATTGTGATTAGGAATGTTCCATCATTTCCTAAGACATACATATTGGAATGGAGAATTGAAGCTTGGAACCCTAGTTTTGCTTGAGAGGAAACTCGATAGAGAAGAAATCTAATTAGGGGAGGTTATGAGTGAATGAGGAGTTTTGGCCTGATAAACCCTGAATCCCACTTAGAATAAGTCAAAACGATATAGTATAGGAATTACAAGCATAGAAAAAGACTCAAATAACCTTGACTTAAAATTGATGAAGGCCTTTCATGAAAGTTTTCTACAGACCATACAAACCGTCATGATCTGTGAAGGTGCTCGTGGAAGCTGAGGAGTTCTAGGGAGTCTGAAGGTCATTCCACATAAGCTTTCACGGGTCGTACCAGTGTCTAACAGAGTAATAATTGACACTTTTTTAATAATAATAATAATAATAAATTAAAATATAGTGAAATTTATCAAAAAAAAAAATAAGAAAATAAATAAATAGGATCTTTGTTTTTTTTTTTAAAAAGCGAAAGTATTGCTATAATGTGTCACGCCCCGAGGCTATACCCTGGACGGAGACACGGGACCTAGGATCACGAGTGACCCTAAGCTAACCCTGCTGGCATAACATAAGATTACTAAAGCAAACTAAATCAATAATTACTGTGCAGAAGCTAAATCATATGAATAATCATAAATAATGGGGAATACCCATAGACTATCTGAATAAATGAAAACTAAGGGTTTGAATACAAGTGAGAAGTCAAACTCTAAGACTAAATATGAAGCTAACTATGTTTGAAATAAAGCCTCTACTGACTAGAAATGTTGGGACATGCCCCAGCTAGATCTAGCAAAACTGAAACTAAAACTAAAGGCAAGAAAGATAATCATGTCACTATCCTCGAAGAATGAGGACTCACCACTGATGCTGCTGAACTGATGATCAGGAACCGATCAATGCGTGATCTGACTGCTGAGGACCTAAACCTACATCACGAGAAGATATAGCACAAAGTATGCATCAGTACTTGAAAGGTACTGAGCATGCAGGATAGAATAAAGCTGAATAATAACATAACTGAACAAGCAATAAAACAATGATACAATTTGAACATGATAAGGATATTGGAAATACTGAGCATGGCTAAACTGAATGCAATGACCAAGTTATGACATGCTGAGACTTAATACTGAACTATGTTGATAACAAGGTCAATGCAATAGAATTTGACTGAACTGTGGGAGCTACTAATAATTGACATAAAACCACATGAGCTAAATGTGGAGTCCGATGTATAAGCCCCATCGAGAGGACCCAATATACCCTACCAGAGGTATAGAGATATGCTGGCGTGATCACTAAAATGATGCCCACAGAGGGGACTTAAAACCTACGGGGCATGTTGTTCTGGGACTTGGGGTTGACTGACCCTAGTCCACTCAGTATTAAGTTTCCCATATGATTAAGTAGTTAACACTTTATGACTAAAATGCGGTAATACTAGATAGCTTAAAATACTGACATGCAAACTGAGAATGCAACGTTAATATACTGATAATAATGCATTCGAAAATTGAGGCATGTTAATATATATAACTGAATTTACTCACCTAGCATGTGTAATTCATGAAATAAAGAAATACATAGCTAGGGTTCTGAGTTTATGCATGAATCGGGGTAGAAACAATACTACAACATGATAATATGATTTGGATCCTTCTAACAGCTAAAACCCAACAATTCTAACATTCAAGAAACCCTAGGTCTAGATAATATTAAGGGAATCAAGATTCTGACTGAAATCTAGGGACCTAATGGGTGAAAGGAAACCACTAGTGAAATCCCACATACCTGGTGACAAATTCCACGGAGAAATCTTTCAATTTGGGGGCTAGAGCTGATGGAACTTTGCTGCATTCTTGAACTAGGGTGCTTGACCTCTTTCTCCTCTTACGCTCTAATCTTTCTAAGTTTTGATGAATGATCTGCCTTAGGTAAGTTCTAGTAATGTTTCAAGGCTAAAATTGACCAAAAACATGTAGTATAGGGGTTAAACGACATAGTTTATGGGTCCAACGCATCAGGAAAAGACCAAAAGGCCCCTGATTTGATTGCTATCGGGTCCCACCAATGGACGGGACCGATGGACCATCGATCAACTGATGATCCGTGGTGGTCAGTCGTCAATCGACGACTGGGACTGGATTTTAGGGGTCTGACCTACGGCCCTGGACCACGGATCGTGGTCTGACCTACGGTCCGTAGGTCCCGACGTAGGCTGACCCTTAGACGAAAATTTCTGGGGGTTCTGGGGAGGCTGCAGGTGGCCATCCACGGACCACCAGCACGGGCCGTGGGTCACCCTACGGTCCATGGGTTGCACCTGCAGTTTCTGGAATACTGTTGTTTTATCTATTTTCGGGTACGGGGTATTACATTATCTCCCCCTTAGGAACATTCATCCTCAAATGATGACTAAACTAGCTAATAGGGAGGGAAAGAGCTGCAAACCCTACCACTAAACACTGAAACCGATTACTGACTGAACTAAGTTCCAAGAACATGCAAATACGCTGAAAATGCAAGTACAACTGGAGGAACATGATGCTAAGACTGAAACTGCGCATGAATGACTGAAACACTGAAGATGAACTATTACCTCAAGTTGGAATGGAATCAAAAGGAAAGAGGTGAGGATACTTGGCCTTCATGACTGCTTCTGCTTCCCAAGTAGCTCCCTCTACAGGCTGACTCCTCCACAAAACCTTGACTGAAGCGACTTTTTTGTTTCTCAACCTTCGAACCTGACGATAAAGAATCTCAATTGGTACCTCTTCATAGGTGAGACTATCCTTCACATCCACATTTTTTAAAGGTACAATAGATGCTGGATCACCCATACACTTCTTTAACAACGAGATGTGGAAAACCGAATGCATTGTTGCTAGTTCTATAGACAACTCTAACTCATAAGCCACTTTACCAACCTTTTTCAAGATCTTGTAAGGGCCTACATATCTAGGACTGAGCTTCCATTTCTTGCCAAATCTCATCACCCCTTTCATACGCGATACTTTCAGGAAAACCCAATCATCAACTTAGAACTCAAGTTCCCTTCTCCTTACATCTGCATAGGATTTCTAGCGACTCTGGGATGTCTTAAGTCTATCTCTAATGAGTTGCACTTTCTACATAGCATCATGAACTGAATTTGGCTCGATCAAGGCTGCTTCACCTACTTCAAACCAACCAACTGGAGACCTACATCTACGCCCATACAATGCCTTATAAGGGGACATTTGAATGCTGGAATGATAGCTATTATTGTAGGAAAACTCTATAAGAGGAAGGTGATCATCCCAACTACCCTTGAAATCGATCACACAGGCTCTCAACATGTCCTCTAAGGTCTGAATGGTACGTTCTGCTTGCCCATCCGTCTGCGGATGAAATGCGGTGCTAAGATTAACCTAAGTACCAAGGCCTTACTGAAACGACTTCCAGAAATGAGAGGTAAACTAAGGACCTCTATCTGAGATGATAGACAAAGGAACCCTATGCAACCTTACTATCTCATTAATGTAAAGCTTGGCATAGTCCTCCGCCGAATCTGTAGTCTTAACCTCTAAAAGCGCACAGACTTAGTAACTCTGTCAACAATCACCCAAATGGAGTCATGTGGTCTGCGAGTACGAGGTAAACTTATGATGAAGTCCATGTTGATCACTTCCTACTTCCAAGTTGGAATGTCGATCTCTTGAGTCATACCTCCTAGTTTCTGATGTTCTACCTTCACTTCCTGACAATTAGGGCATTTAGCTACAAAATCAGCTATATCCCTTTTCATACCATTCCACCAAAAGACTTCTCGCAGATCACGCTACATCTTAGTGGCGCCTGGATGAATAGAATATTTAAAGTTATGGGCTTCTGCAAGAATATGTTGTCTCAACTCACCACCTTAGGAACACATAATCGACCGTGAAAGCGAAGCACACCATCTCCCCCTTAGGAGAAAACATCAACTATGATGGACTGCACCCTTTAGTTGAAACAATATCGGATCCCTGTCTTGCTTTTCCTCAACCTCCACTACCAATGAAGATTCCGACCCATTCTGAACTGCTACACCACCATCTGATATGCTCATAAGATGAACTCCTAAGTGAGCAAGCCTATGAACATCCTTTGCTAGTTCCTTTCTTTCTTCCTTAACATGTGCTACACTGCCCATCGATAGTCTGCTAAGAGCATCTGCTACTACATTGACCTTACCAAGATGGTAATGCACACTCATATCATAATCCTTGAGGAACTCAAGCCATCTTCTCTGGAAAAGATTCAACTCTTTCTGGGTGAACACATACTGAAGGCTTTTATGGTCTGTGAACACCATACAAGTAATGTCTCCAAATCTTAAGTGCAAACACCACTGCTGCTAGCTCGAGGTCATGAGTCGGATAGTTCTTCTCATGTACCTTAAGCTGTCTAGAAGCATATGTTATAGCCTTACATCGCTGCATTAACACACAACCTAGGCCGACTCTGGATGCATCACAGTAGATAACATAACCGTCTGAACCCTCTGGTAGAATCAAAATAGGAGCTGTAGTCAACCTAGTTTTCAATTCTGTGAAGCTTTTATCACAATCATTTGACCACTGAAACTTAACATTTCTCTGAGTCAACTTAGTCAATGGAGAGGTTATGGATGAAAACCCTTCCACGAATCTCTATAATAACCTACTAGACCCAAGAAACTTCTGATATCAGTAGGAGAGGTAGGTCTATGCCATTGTTTCACTGATTCTATCTTCTGAGAATCCACTTGGATCCCTTCACTAGACACAATATGCCCAAGGAAAGCGACGAATTGCAACCAAAACTCGCACTTGCTAAATTTAGCGAATAACGGGTGGTCTTTGAGAGTTTACAGGACAACCCTCAAATGATTCGCATGTTCTTCCTCATTCCTAGAGTAAATGAGGATATCATCAATAAAAATGATAACAAACAAGTCCAAATACTGCTTGAACACTCTGTTCATCAAATCCATGAAAGTTGCAGGAGCATTAGTTATTCCAAATGACATAACTACAAATTCATAATGACCATACCGAGTTCTGAAGGTTGTCTTCAGAATGTCACTATCCCTGACTCTGACCTGATGATAACCAGATCTGAGGTCTATATTTGAGAAATGACTAGCACCCTGAAGTTGGTCAAACAAGTCTTCAATCCTGGGGATGGGATACTTATGCTTGATTGTGAACTTTTTCAACTACCTATAGTCAATGCACATCCTGAGGGAACCATCTTTCTTCTTCACGAACAACACTGGAGCCCTTATCTAGAAGGTCTTTCAACTGCTCTTTCAATTCCTTAAGCTCAGCTGGAGCCATTCTGTAAGGACGAATAAAAATAGGCTGGGTATCTAGAAAGAGATCAATTCCAAAGTCGATTTCCCTTTCAGGAGAAACTCCGGGAAGATCTTCTGGAAACACTTCTGGGAATTCATTGACTACTGGAACTTACTCAAGAGTTGGGTTTTCAGAGCTTGAATCCTTAACTCGAACTAGATGATAGAGATAACTTTTAGAGATCATCTTTCTGGCCTTAAGGTAAGAAATGAATCGACCTATAGGCGCAAAGATACTACCCTTCCATTCTAAGATTGGTTCGTCTGTAAACTGAAAATGAACAATCCTATTTCTACAATGGACTGAGGCATAACAGGAATGTAACCAATTCATACCTAGAATGATATCGAAGTCTACCATTTCTAACTCTACAAGATCTGTTGAGGTGACTTTCTGAGAGACTCTGACAGGGCAATTTATGTATACTCATCTAGCTATAACTGGGTCACCGATTGGAGTAGAGATTGAGAAGGGTTATGAGAGAGTTTATGGACTAGCATTGAAGTTGACTGCTATATAAGGAGTTACAAAGGAAAGAGTAGCCCCTGGATCTAACAATGCATAAACATCTAAGTCAAAGACTCGTAACGTACCGGTGACTACATCAGGAGAATCTTCCTGATCCTGGCGAGCCTAGAGAGCATAAACCTATTTTGGCGCTGACCTCCACATGTACCAGATGAGTTACCCTGCTGAGTCGGGCTACCTGCTGGTGTTGCTGAAGTTGTGGACTAAGCTATGCCATTATTACCTTCTTGAACCTGTTTAGACAAATAATCTTTCAACCTGTGACCTTACTGACCATACCCAAATCTTCCTTCCTTTCCTGCAAGACACTCGCCCAGATGGTTCTTACCACACTTTGGACAAGTTGGGTAGGTTCTCGTGCTTGAAACACTCCCCACAAACTTAGAGCCTGATACCCACCTTTTTTATCATTTCGAAACTTGTAGGATGGAACACTAGCTGATGAAGGTGCTGGAGTTGAAGAATTTTGCTGAAAATGCGAGCGATTTCCACCACCCAATTTCTATTGAGAATAGTCATAGTTGCATGTCCTAGCCTTCTTATTCTCCTTGGCCTATTCCGTAAGCTTATCACCCTCAACCTGCTGAACATGAGTCATGAGCCTAGAGATGTTCATATCTTCCAGCAACATATCATTCCTACACTCTGTTTTCACAAGATCGGATACCCCACACATGAACTTGTTCATTTGAGCCCTGAAATCAACAACTATGTGAGGAGCATACCTGGAGAGTTGGGTGAACTTGAGCCCATATTCTTGGACTGTCATAGAACCTTGTCTCAAATTCATAAACTCCTGAGCTTTTACCTCTGTCAACTCTCTTGGGAAGAACCTGTCCAGAAAAGTCTCACTAAAGCATTCCCAAGGGATAGGAGCTGCATTTATACCCCTGTTCTCTTTCCACTGAGTATACCAGATATGAGCTACATCCTTAAGCTGGTAAGATTCCAACTCAACCATATCATTCCCAGTTACCTGCATCACTCCAAAGATATTCTTGACTTCATCAATGAAGTTTTAGGGATCCTCACCAATCTGTGATCCTAAGAACTCAGGCAGATTCATCCTAACAAAATCTCGAACTCTAGTTACAGCTGACCCAACATTAGCATTTGCCAGAACTAGAACTTGTTGGTTATTCAGGTTGGTCACACTCTGTGCCCACAACTGTATAACGTTCCAAAATTCAGCATTCGAAACTTCTTGATCTAGGACTTGATGAGCTGCATTTGCATTCCTGGAATTCACATTCCTTCCATAAGATCTACGAGGAGGCATGATCTGAAAGCGCATAAGGAAGGATTAGCTTGAGGAATTAGATCATACCTTACGCACTATAAAAGTAACAAAGAAAATGAAGTTTTCCTAAAACACTTTGCAACCTCCTTCTCATTAGATGTGGTGCACTTCACACCCATGTAAAAGACTCCACTTAGTGCGGCTTTTCAGACATCCTAGGACATTTAAACCTAATTCTATGATACCAAGTTTGTCACACCCCAAGGCTACCCCCTGGAAGCGGGCACGGGACCTAGGATCACTAGTGATCCCAAGCTAACCCTGCTGGCATAATATAAGCATACTAAAGCAAACTAAATCAATGATTATTGTGCGTAAGCTAAATCATATGAATAATCTAAAATAATGGGGAATACCCATATACTATCTGAATAAATGAAAACTAAGAGTTTGAATACAAGTGAGAAGTCAAACTCTAAGACTAAAGTTGAAGCTAACTATGTCTGAAATAAAGCCTCTACTGACTAGAAATGCTGGGATTTGCCCCAGCTAGATCTAGCAAAACTGAAACTAAAACTAAAAGCAAGAAAGATAATCATGTCACTAGTCCTTGAAGAATGAGGACTCACCATTGATGCTGCTAAACAAAAGATTGGGAACCAATCTATGAGGACCTGAACCTACATCACAAGAAGATGTATCGCAGAGTATGCCTTAGTACTTGAAAGGTACTGAGCATGCATGATAGAATAAAGCTGAATAACAACATAACTGAACAAGCAATAAAGCAATGATACATTCTGAACATGATAAGGATACTAGAAATAATGAGCATGGCTAAACTGAATGCAATGACCAAGTTATGACATGCTGAGACTGAATACTAAACTATGTTGATAACAAGGTCAATGCAATAAAATCTGACTGAACTATGGGAGCTACTAATAACCGACATAAAACCACATAAGCTAAATGTGAAGTCTGATGTATAAGCCCTATCGAGAGGACCCAATATACCCTGCCAGAGGTATAGAGGCATGCTGGTGTGATCACTAAAATGATGCCCACAGAGGGGACTTACAACCTACGGGGCACGTAGTTTTGGGACTTGGGGTTTGATTGACCATAGTCCACTCGGTATTAAGCTTTCCATATGATTAAGTAGTTAACATTTTATGATTGAAATGCGGTAATACTAGATAGCTCAAAATACTGACATGCAAACTAGGAATGCAACGTTAATATATCGATAATAATGCATTCGAAAACTGAGGCATGTTAATATATATAACTGAATTTATTGACCTAGTATGTGTAATTCATGAACTAAAGAACTACATAACTAGTTTTCTAAGTTTATGCGTGAATCGGGGCAGAAATAATACTACAACATGATAATATGATTTGGAGTGTTTCAGGCACCAGAACCTATCCAACTTGTCCAAAGTGTGGTAAGAACCATCCGGGCGAGTGTCTTGCAAGAAATGAAGGGTGTTTTGGGTGTAGTTAGTCAGGTCATAGGTTGAGAGATTATCCTTCTTCTAAACAGGATCAAGGTGGTAACAATAGTAGGGCTCAGTCTACAACTTCTGCAACACCAGCCAGTCGCCCAACTTAGCAGGGTACTTCATCTGGTATAGGTGGCGGTCAGAACCAAAATAGGTTGTATGCTCTCCAGGCATGCTAGGATCAGGAAGATTCTCCTGATGTGGTTACTGGTATGTTGCGAGTCTTTCATTTAGATGTTTATGCTTTGTTAGATCCAGGGGCTACTCTTTCCTTTGTAACTCCATATATAGCACTGAACTTTGGTGTCAGTCCATAACTCTCTCAGAACCCTTCTCAGTCTCTACTCCAATCAGTGACCCAGTTATAGCTAGACGGGTATACATATTGCCCTGTCATAGTCTTTCAGAAAGTCACCTCAATAGATCTTGTAAAGTAAGAAATGGTAGACTTTGATGTCATTCTAGGCATGGATTGGTTACATTCATGTTATGCCTCAGTCGATTGTAGAACTAGGATCATTCGTTTCCAGTTCCAGACGAGCCAATCCTAGAATGGAAGGGTAGTAGCTCAGTGCCAATGGGTCGATTTATCTCTTACCTTAAGGTCAGAAAGATGATCTCTAAAGGGTATCTCTATCATCTAGTTAGGGTTCAGGATTCAAGCTCTGAAACCCTAACTCTTGAGTTAGTTCTAATAGTAAATGAGTTCCCAGAAGATCTTTTCGGAGTCTTCCCAGAAGGGAAATTAACTTTGAAATAGATCTTATTCCAGATACCCAACCTATTTCTATTTATCCTTATAGAATGACTCCAGCTGAGCTTAAGGAATTGAAGGAACAATTGAAAGACCTTTTAGATAAGGGCTTCATTAGACCTAGTATTTCCCCATAGGGTGCACCAGTGTTGTTCGTGAAAAAGAAAGATGGTTTTCTCAAGATGTGCATTGACTATCGGCAGGTGAACAAAGTCACCATCAAGAATAAGTGCCCTATTCCCAGGATTGATGACTTGTTCAACCAACTTCAGGGTGCTAGTCATTTTTAAACGATAGAACTCAGATTCAGTTATCATTAGATCAGAGTCAGAGATAGTGACATTTCGAAAATAGCCTTTAGAACTCGGTATGGTCATTATGAATTTGTAGTTATGTCATTTGGACTAACAAATGCTCCTGCAACTTTCATGGATTTTATGAACAGAGTGTTCAGACAGTATTTAGACTTGTTCGTTATCGTCTTTATTGATAATATCCTCATTTACTCTAGGAATGAGGAAGAACATGCGAATCATTTGAGGGTTGTCCTGCAAACTCTTGAAGATCGCCAGTTATTCGCTAAGTTTAGCAAATGTAAGTTTTTGTTGCAATCTATTGCTTTTCTTAGTCATAAAGTATCTAGCAAACGGATCCGAGTGGATTCTCATAAAATAGAGGCAGTAAAGCAATGGCCCAGACCCACCTCTCCTATAGATATCATAAGTTTCTTGGATTTGGCAGGTTATTACAGAAGGTTCGTGGAAGGATTTTCATCCATAGCTTTTCCATTGACTAAGTTGACTTAGAAAAAAGTTAAGCTCCAATGGTCAGATGATTGTGAGAAGAGCTTCTCAGAACTGAAAACTAGGTTGACTACAACTCTTGGTTTGACTCTACCAGAGGGTTCAGACGGTTATGTGATCTATTGTGATGCAAATAGAGTCGGCCTAGGGTGTGTGTTGATGCAGCGAAGTAAGGTTATAACTTATGATTCTAGACAACTTAAGGTGCATGAGAAGAACTATCCGACTCATGACCTCGAGCTTGCTGTCGTAGTATTTACCCTTAAGATTTGGAGACATTACTTGTATGATGTTCACGTAGATGTGTTCACAGACCATAAGAGTCTCCAGTATGTGTTCACCCAGAAAGAGTTGAATCTTCGCCAGAGGAGATGTCTTGAATTCCTCAAGGACTATAACATAAATGTGCGCTACCATCATAGTAAGGCCAATGCAGTAATTGATGCTCTTAGCAGACTATCTTTGGGTAGTGTAGCACATGTTGAGGAAAAAAGGAAGGAGTTAGTAAAGGATGTTCACCGGCTTGCTCGCTTAGGAGTTTGCCTTATGAACATATCAGGTGATGATGTGATAGTTCAGAATTGGTCAGAATCTTCATTGGTAGTGGAGGTTAAGGAAAAACAAGACAGTGATCCTATAATGCTTCAATTGAAGGGTGCAGTTCATCAGTAAAAAGTTGAGGTTTTCTCCTAAGGGGGAGATGTTGTGCTTCGCTACCAAGGTTGTTTATGTGTTCCTAAGGTGGGTGAGTTGAGATAACAGATCATTATAGAAGCCTATAACTCCATGTTTTCTATTCATCTAGGTGCCACTTAGATGTACCGTGATATGTGGGAAGTCTTTTGGTGGAATGGCATGAAAAGGGATATAGCAGATTTGGTGGCTAGGTGCCCTAATTGTCAGCAAGTGAAGGTAGAACATGAGAAACCAGGAGGTATGAATCAAGAAATTAACAATCCTACATAGAAGTGGAAGTGATAAACATGGACTTCATTACAGGTTTACTTCGTACTCGCAGGTAACATGACTCCGTTTGGGTGATAGTAGATAGAGTTACTAAGTCTACTCACTTTTTGGTTGTTAAGACTACATATTCGGTGGAGGACTATGCCAAGTTTTACATTAATGAGATAGTCAGGTTGCATGGGGTTCCTTTGTCTATCATCTCATATAGAGGTCCTCAGTTTACCTCTCATTTCTGGAAGTCATTTCAAAAAGGTCTTGGTACTCAAGTTAATCTCATCACAGTATTTCATCCACTGACAGATGCATAGGCAAAGCGTACCATTCAGACCTTAGAGGACATGTTGAGAGTGTAACGACCCTCAAAATGAAGTAGGATAAAGTAGAGCCTCACTTGGGTTTTATGCATTAATAACTTGTTAAAATAATGAAGAATAGCCTTTTAAGTCAGTTTTAAAGAGTTTGGAAGTCAAACGTCAAGGGATGACCAAGACATTCGGAAACTAGTCTTTTACGTGTTGGTGTGTTCTAGTATGTTGTTCATGTTTTTATGTGTTGTTTGGAGTCTAAAATCAGTGGAGATGACCCTAGTGTCTTAATAAATGTTTTTAGGGTCAAAACGTTTGGATACGACTCCCCGGGGGCCACACTAAGGGTCCTCGAGGAGGACCCCAACCTTGGCCAAACAAGCTGCCAAGGCAGCTTGATGTTGTACATAGAGGGAGTGGCTCCGCGTCGCGGACCTGCTCTACCTATGGCCAAAAAGTTTGGTCCGCGTCGCGGACTCTACTGTCTCGGAATTTAATTTCCAGAAACTTGCGGGAACACCTCCACGTCGCGAACTAGTTTCCCGACGAAATCTGCGAAAATAGAACTCAAGTTTGACTTGTTTAAAAGGTCCAACTAAGTGAAGGGTAGTTTGGGTACTTTGGGGAATTATTATAAACGGTTATTACACCTATTTTAGGGTATTTTAAGTTGGTTAAATCCCCAAATGCCTAGAATTAAACCCCATTCTTCAATTGACCCTTCCCTCTCAAAAATAGATTCTCTC
>JAJOOR010023673.1:0-24169 GCA_036250505.1 Solanum acaule
CCCCCCCCCCCCCCCCTCTAAGATTGTTAAACTTCGAACCCAAATAAAAAATTCAAAGCTAATTGGAGGTGAACCTCTACATGAAACTTTGCTGAGATTCTAGAAACTACTTTTGCAATGTCCAACACATGGTGTTTCTGATGATTTATAGGTGCAGTACTTCTATTGCATCCTGGATTTAGTCATTAAAGGTGTGGCTGATCAACTAGTCCATGAGGGATTAATGAGACAACCATATGAATTGGAAGCTTTGTTGCTAGATTACATGACCAAAGTTAACCGGACATGGCATACTAGAGAAGACCAAGTGTCTACTCTAGAACTGAGCATTATCGAAGAATAAATCGAAAAGGACAATGAATGAGATGAAACTCAGCTTGATTTGTTTTCTAAACATGTCATGGTGGGAGTGGACTTAAATTAGTGAATGCGGTTGGAACTAATAGTGGGCAGTGCTCGGATGATGCCAAGTTTGAGGCATTATACAATGAAGAAGTTCAATATTTGGGAAACCTAATGGGGGGTATTCACCCAAATTACCAAATATAAGGTGGTAATTAAGGTAGGAACAAAAAGCGAGATAATGTTTGGAAACACGGGAGAGGTTGAAATCGGAGGAATAGGGAGGCTGACAAAGAAAGGTATATCCTACCCCATGATTGTCCACAACCAAAGGACCCAGTTGGGACCTAAGGAATTCAAATCGAGCAAATGCTCACAAGGATCTTCAACAAGGTTAAAAGGTCCGACAAAGTGTTGAAGGAATTTACAAAGGACTTCTTCACTTTATCTCAAATGGTGACCTCTCATTCACTGTCTATAAAGCAGTTGGAGACCCAAATGTGCCAAATCTCCACAATCCATGGAAAAAGGAAATGTTGCCTACTTACATTGTCCAAATACTAAAAATGAACATTTAGGAATTCAAAACTATGTTGTGCCACAATGTTAAATAACTAAACAATTTTTTTTAAAATAGAGTTAATATCGATGTAAAAAACCAACTTTAGAAAAATAATAAAGAAATGACCTTTACCTGATGTGCCAATTCATTCAAGGGCATTGTCGAACCAGCAGCACCATCTTCAAAGATTGTAGTATCAATACTAATGGAATGCAGTTCATCGAACTCACAATGTTGATCGTTCAAGTCCTTAGGCTTTTTCTTCAAACATTTCTAATGTTGTTCTTGGCTAACACTGCTCTCATTGGAGCTAGAGGTTGCACTAGTACTAATGCCACCCTCATGGAGTGACACATATGTTTTGGACACGTTGCTACAAAATGGTGTAATGTCTAGTGACTTTTCAACACTTTTATCTAATAAGTTATAAGGTTTCTTCCTCTTGATACTTACGTTGATCCCCTTAAAATCAGTGATGTTGGCTGCCTTGGGGGTCTGTGAAGGACTCTTCACTCCATTATTCACATGTGTAGCCTTGCCCGTCAAATTTTTAGACTTGGAAACAACTTTGAAAGATTGCGGAGGGATATTTGGTGTCACCTTGGACTTTGAAGAGTGAGAAAGATTTCCTTGACCAATTAGCTAAAGTTGGTCTCCTTTGGTTGATAAGGAAGCATCATCCTTTGATGGACCTCTCAAAATTAGGTGGATACTTCATCTGAACAGATGCTCTCGATAGGATGGAAACAAGTCTGAACAGTCAAGAGTTATTAAAGACGCCTTGTTACATTGACATATTGGTAAGATTATCTTCAAAGAACTTCCAATAAAAACACGTGAATCCCATAGTTGCAGCAAAGCTAGCAGTGAACCATCATAATGGTGCTTTATGAGAGAACTAGGAACATTTTGACAATACCCAAATTTTCAAATAAATCTCTCATGATCCGAAATCGACAATGATAGCGTCCACTACAACCCACTGAGTGAACAAGCCTAAACCTAAATAAAAAGATGCGGAAGACAAAATTTATATAAATAGTAATAAGTGGAATACAAGGATAATGCATATAGAGGAAGAAAAGTCATATAAATAGTAATAAGTGGAAGACAAGGATAATGCATATAGAGGAAGAAAAGTCATATCATATATATTTGTAGTACGATACAAAATGTAAAGAAAATTTTCCCAAAAGTGACTGAGAGACAAACTTAAAGAAAATACCAATCCCCCGGAGTTTGTGTCAACTATACAGGATCTTCTACTAGTAGAAAGCCATATATACATAGAAATGAGTAATTCAAAATAAAAAATGAGACTTAGTACAAAATAAGGATAGCAGAAAGTTTCTGAGCGCCAGGAGCTCACCACAAATCCGAGTTTGTGACAGCCACGGGAGATCCAAACGCTCATTGAGGGTTGCTCGAAGGGGGAGTTGCATTAAAAAAAAGATACAGAAGTGTTTTATGAGTACCAAATCATGGGGTACTCAGTAGGAGTTATAGGCTAACCGAGTTCAAAAAATCAAGTATATAAAGGTAGCTTGATGAAACAACCAAATCAAGGGAAAACTAATATATAATAACAAAATGATAAAGTGAATTTAATCATAAAAAGACTCAAACGCAAGATACACTTGAAACCCCATATAATAAACACACTTAAAAGCCAATTCATGCAATGATACCATGTAAAGCTCAATGAAGGGGAAGGCCCTAAGCCCGAAAGAAATACCAAGCCGCTTGGCATGATCCCTGAAGCTTTACTGAAAGCTAATAATGCAGATAGATGTATCCACGAGCCATTTGAGATGGCACATTGAGCTTACCAATACCCCAGGTATATGTATCAATAGGTCGCCCACGATGATACTTTTAGCTTATCAACAATGTAAATCTAAATGATAGACTATAGCCCGAGCTTATGCCAATGGGCCGCCCAGAATTATACATCGACATCATCAAAGAAAAAATAGCTAAAAGGTGCGATAGGTCAAGTAAAAGGGATTTTTCACCACGTTTAAGCCAAAATGGGTCTCAAGGACTTCCAACTAATTAAGGTCAGTTTACATTCCCAGAGCAAAGTCATTTTCATTAGAAATTTTGTAAGTATTATGTTCTCAAAAAGCATTATCACACTCAAATAACATCAAACACATAGGGAAAAGTACTTGTCACAACATGAGAGTATTAACATGGTACTCCTTCCAATCCACGCTCACATCCTAAGGCCCAACAATTTAACAAACAACCAAAATTACAATTGAAGGACCCAAACCATCAACCAAATCAATCAAACAGAATACAATCCTAAGTTTCATACCACATAGAAGTAGAGTCTAAGCATAATACCTAAGAAAGAAACAAGATCACCTAAACTAAGGCTTCTACGACTATAACTAAAGCTAAACAATGCAACCTATGGCCATAACTTTTCAAGGATCAGTAAAAAACCACGCAACCTAAGGGTTCAACCTTAATCATGCAATACTACCCAAATATAATAAATGTAGCTCAACCAAGTATAAGCAAAGGATGCCATAACATACCTCGAGGCCAAAAATAGCACACAAACGATAGCTCTAGTGTTTTTCATTCTAGAGAGCCTCAAAACTTGCAAATACATTACTCCTTCATCCGATACATATAAAACAATACATGAGTTATATAAAAGGTAAATAGTTATGATATAATACATCGTTAGGTATAAGATTCATACTCATTTACGTTTGAAATAATTTGATTTATATATCAACAATAACATTTGTACCAGATACAATAGACCTAAATAAAGTTATAATGTATATGATAGAGGTGGAGTGATGTATCTGAATATTAAGAGAGAGAAGGAAAAAAGGATTTTCGTAAGTATTTCATATGGTGGGGATTTATAGAGATTATGTTATTAATTAATTTTTACCTAAAAAATTTTAATCGCATTTAGTTTTGCAATAAAATAGATAGACAAGCTATTCAGAATCCCAAAGAGAAAGTTAATACGGATCAAACAATACCCATATCATTAACCTGAATTTCAGACTAGAATTAAGTCAAAAATCGACTGTTGAATCAAAGCAACAAAATTACAAATAGGAAACCACTGTTATGTCATCCCCAGAATGAGGATAACATGTTCGAAAGATAGATGAAAATGGGACTCAATTCGGACCTCAAATGGCCAAATTACTGAACTTTAAAGAATAAAAACTGAGGAATTTGAGGTTGTCAACGAATTTGAATTATGAAATTAATGTTGTACAAGTGTCTAGTAGTGGGAAAGGAAGAGGATCACCTTATAGCTGTTAAGATTGATCCAGAATTTCTCCAAAATGCCCTAAGCTGAGCTCTAATGAGTTAGGTCTCGAGTTTAAAAAAAAGTGGAGAAATGGGATTAAATCCCTACAATCATTGCAAAAGCGGACAATTGTTCGCAAAAACGAACATTGCTTAAGCCAACATAGGCTTTGTAAATGTGAACCCCGCTTAAGAGAAGTCCTTCTCTTAAGCAAGCTTATAGTCGCTTAAGCGCCGTTCGCAAAAGCCGAGGGCTGGTCACTTAAGCAACCCCCACCCCACAACATCCATTTACTTAAGAGTCCCCTTCATTGTTTAAGCCAAAAGCACTTAAGCGTTCAAGGGTTCGTACAAGCTAATGCACAAGATATATATTTGATTTTCAGCAAAAAGGTTAAGTGTCAAAAGGCTCTGAACAATCCCTCGATATTCATTCATAGTCCAGGCGATGAAAACCAAAAGTGCAAATCTCTTGGAAACGACATTCCAAGCTCAATAAAATGGACGAAACAGTTAATTGAGATCATTTCATCAAAATTTTAACCGAACTCGACAATTTAATAAAGAAGCACAATAAAATGCCAAATGATAAAAACTCACTATGACACCCTCGAGATCTTAACCAAAGATCGTACTATACCAAACTCGGCATACTAGAGCTTACCGTGCAGAAAGGATTCAGTTTCGAGCATGTTTACTAATAAAGTTGATCAATGTTGAATTTTAAGGAAAAATTAAAGGCTAAAATCCAAATCGCACCACTCCATATGGAAGCCTCAAAAGCCAAACTGATCATCACATTAGAAAAAAATTACCCTTCGAGAGCTGATGAAACTAACGGAATACAGATCTGATATCAGAATCTCTGCATGTTGACTGAAGTCATATTTTCCAAGTATTAAGCTTAAAAAACTCAAATCTAGCACTAAACTCAACCAAACACTTTGTGGAGCATACCACCCAACCCAGCACAACACAAAAGTTATAAGGAAGCTACGTGAAGGGGAGAAACATGAAAAGAGTGCATAAAACATATAAATGACGTCGATGGTCATTACAAAAAATGCCACTAAAAGGACTTTTCTCTACAAAATTAAGATAAAAGGCAATACATGAAGGCAAAAAAGTTGAGGATACCGAGTCCACATATGAAGCTCGGCCTTCCAAGTAGCCTCCTTGAATAGACGGTGCCCTTACTGAATCTTCAGTAATCGGATCTCCTTAGAACAAAACCACCTAACCATCCTGTCTAGAATTACCACAGGCTCCTCCTCAAAACCTAGAGTTTCTGGAAGCTGAACTGACTCCCACTGAAGCACGTAAGACTCATTGAGAACATACCACCTCAATGTAGAGACATTAAACACATAATGAACACTCATAAGAACTAGCGGTAAGACTATCTCAAAATCCACCTCTCCTACCTGCCTTAGAATCTCAAAAGGATCGATAAACTTGGGCCTAAGCTTTCCTGTCCTCCCAAATCTCATCACGCCCTTTGTGGGCGTCACCTGCAGGAACACACGAGGACTAACAATGAACTCTAAAGGTCGTAGCTTCTTATCCACATAGCTCTTATGCCTACTATGGGTAGTAAAGAGTCACTCTTGGATTACATGGACACTATCCACAGAATCTCTCAATAAGTCAGTGACCCATGGCCTAACCTCAAAACCATTAGACCAGCCCACTAGAGAACGATAGCTCCAACCATATAATCTTGGAATGGTGCAGTCTGAATGCTCTAGTTGTAGTTATTATTATATGCAAACTCCACCAAACCCAAAGAATAATACCACTGGCCACCGAAATCAATAACACAGGCTCGTAGCATATCCTCTAGATCATGAATAGTCTTATTAGATTGGCTATCGGTCTGAGGGTGAAGAGTTGTACTGAGCTCAACTTGGGTACCCTACTCCCTCTAAATAGACCTTTAGAAATGTAAAGAAAACTGAGTACCACGGTCTGAGATTATATAAATTGACACCTCATGCAAACGGACAATATCTCTATGGGAGATCTAAGCCAATCTCTCTGATGTGTAGGTACTCTAAACCGACAAAAATTTAGCCAAATTTGTAAATGATCAACTATGAAGAAAAACATAATCAAAACCTCATAAGGTACATGGTAAGCCTACCACAAAGTCCATGGCTATAGGTCCCACTTCCACTCTAGAATTGTAACACTCTGGAAAATAGTAGGTTAAACTAGAGCCTAAATGTGAGGGTTAACGTCAAGTGGTAAGGTCAAGGGCCAAGAGAGAGGACCAAAATAGTCCACTCTCCCCAGGAAACTGTCCTAGTGACCACAGCCACCCTAACGACTCATGGTGGGGACCACGGATCGTGGTGTGGCTCGTGGTAGCCTAGGCAGTGTATTCCCCAAAATCTGCCCAAAATAGGCTCTCCTTCATGAGCCACTTCACGGCTCGTGGGAAGGCTCGTGGAGAAGAGTTGGGCGTGTGAGGATGGAAACTAAGTGGCCAATCCATTACTTCAAGGTCCACAAGAGGGACCCAGTCAGTGGTCTTGACCACGGCTCGTGGAGCCCGTCGTGAAGATGCCTTGGACGTGTGGAGCTAAAGGCACCAAATGCCTAGCCACTGCCTCAAGGACCACGAGTGGGAGCACGGATCGTGGTCATGACCATGGCTCATGGGGCCCCTCGTGGCACCTGGACGTGGTCACTTAAATTAGGGTAATTAAGTCTTTTCCTTTTTAAGTCCAATCAAAGTGGGGTCATTTTGTATTACTTTTATACAACTATATAAGTTATTTTAAGTCAAAATACACCAAAACTAAGTCATTTTTCACAAACACCCAAATCAAACCAAAAGTTCATCTTCCTCACAATATTTCTCTCTCAAAAACTCAATGAAGAAGAAGGGTAGAATTGGAGCTAGGGCTTGAATATTCGAGGAGATTTCACTCAAATTATTTAAAGATTCATCATCAAGGTATGGTAGTCTTTCATCCTTGGATAAGTTCCATTCAAGTAGTCCCTCCAAATTTAATTTCAAAACTAGTAGATTCCCCAAAGTTAGGGTTTATCTTCAATCTTGTGGGTTCTTTCTAAAAACATTTTTAATGGTTGGTTTATGATGAATTATGATTGAATTGATGATGTATGATGAAATTCCCCCATGAACCCATGGAATCCCTAATTTCCCAAATTTGGATCTTATGATGTGAATTGTGGATTCTAGAAGGATTGATATGAGATTATGCCTATTATAATTGGGTTACTTGAATCATGCTATCATTCATGTCTGTTTTAGTAATTGTGGATGTCTTGATGGTTTGTGGCCTTGAAAGGCAAGATATGTGAATTATGTATAATGATGAGGGCTATGTAAGGGCCATGAGCACACTTTGAGAGTAAAGTGAATATGATTATAATCTAGTTGATGTTGTGTTGGGTTGATTTCCTCAATTATGCTTAGCACCGAGTGGATAGTGATATGAGATGGAAGCCCTCACAATTGTAGAGGCCGGGTTTCTAGGAATAATCTCTTGGCATGAAAGCCCTTACGTTAGTAAAGGTTGGATTTTCTAGTAGCAATCCCCTTATCCCATAAACTATATGCCCTCGTAGGTCTTTTAGCTAGTGGATCCATCTAAGCTAATAGTTGATTTCTACCTTAGGCAAGTAGGACACCCCTTTTCGGTGTGGGGTAGACATTGGATTCCAAGATTAAGCTCTCATGGTCTATGCCTGTTAAAGTTAATCCCACTATGATAGAATGAAATAGAATTGGAGTTATGAACAATAAGCACTTAATAAGCTTTCCTTAGTGTTGGTAGGAGTATGGGATCTTATTTATATATTGCACAAGGATGCTTTAAGGGTACTCATGGTTTTTTTCCATTATGATGTGATCATCAATATGTCGAATATGCTTATATCTTATGATTTTACACTAATTTTCATGATGAACTCTAAACTTGGTAAAGTGCATAGTTTTCAATTAAAATGTCCCTTTTTAGCATGTTTAAATGTTTTCATGCATAGCTACCATACTTGAAGCATTTTTGTACTAACCCATATTTCTTCTACATTTTTCTACAAAGTGTAGGTTTCGGCATTTGAGGTGATCTTCCCTCTTGTTCAAAGATTGGATCGACTATTCTCCAAAGCTTGTTGTGAGTCCTCATGGATCTGAGGACAAGTGATGTCTTGTTGTTTCATTTCCTTCATTGTACTAGACTTTCAGATTTTCTATTGTAAGGGTTGTGACCCTATTTTGAGACTTCGATTGTAATAGATGGCTAAATGTGACTATGTCTAGATTTCCGCTTTGCTTTTATGAAAACTTTAAAAGACTTGAAAATGTGTTTTTACTCTTTATTGTTCTTTACTTCTGTGATGATATTCTAAGTGTCTTACATAGTGTCTTTAGGGGTGCTATGTGCCATGTTACGTCTAGGGGGTACCCTTGGGTCGTGTCAAAGTTGGTATCAGAGCAAAAGGTTTAGAATGATTCTAGGATGATGTCTCATAAGCCACGTCTAGTAGAGTCTTGTTCATGAGTGTGAAGTGCGCCACATTTATTATGAGTGAGAGGTTATAAGATGTTAGGAAAATCTCACTTTTTTCATTACTCTTGAGTCGTACCATAGAGTTTAACTCTATAAAAGGCTCTCACCTAATCCTTCTCTTGTGTCTTCAGGAAATGAATACACAAAGGGAAAATGCTAGAAGGGTGGAAGAGGAGAATGTGAATCCAGGAGTTCCTCAAGATAATCAAGCTCCTCAAGATGAGCAAGCTCCGGTTGATCCTCCGACTATGAAAAATGTGGAGATTAGGTTAGATTTTCTAACATTGGCTCATGCCATGATGGCCCAAGTCAATAGGGATGTTGGAGCTCATGGAAACCCTAATATGAACTCCGGTGGCTTTAAGGTTGAGATATTTCACAAGAATGAATCTCCCTATGTTCTTTGGTTCCAAAGTGGGAGAAGATCCTCAAGAATTTGTGAAAGAGGTTTACAAGAAAATTGATGATATGGGGATGACTTCGGTAGAAAAAGCGGAGCTAGCCTCTTACCAATTGAAGGGTGTGGCCTAAGTATGGTATACGCATTGGAAGAAGAATAGGTCGATAAGAGCGAGTCTCATAGATTAGGAGGTGTTCAAAAAGGCATTTCTTGATTGGTTCTTTGCCCGAGAGATGAGGGAAGTTAATGTGGAAGAATTTATCAACCTTCGTCAAGGAGACATGAGTGTTCAAGAATATTCTCTTAAGGAGGCATGAGTGTTCAAGAATATTCTCCAAGTATGCTACGGCCATGGTGGCGGATCCAAGGGATGAAATGAGTAGGTATGTGATGGGTATATCCAAGGTGGTAAGAAAAGAATGTCGCACGACAATGCTCCTTCATGACATGGATATCTCACGTCTTATGGTGTATGCCCAACAAATAGATAATGAGAAACTCCAAGGCAACAATAGGGAGGTGAAAAGAGCTAGAATTGGTGAAGGGAATTTCTCCAATGCTAAGTCCGATAGACAAGGTCGACAAAGGTTCAACCAAAGATTCTCAAATCAAGGCTCCTCTAGTACTCCAAGGGTTGACAAGGATAAACCTTAAACCTCAAGGAGGCAATAGTGGTGGTTCATATGTTGCTAGGCCGAATTGTGCAAAATGTGGTACAAAACATGAAGGAAAATGTTTAGTTGGCTCGGATGGGTGCTATGGGTGTGGAAAGAGTAGCCACAAGATGAGAGATTGCTCAGTACTCATGGCCAAGGGGAGAGAAGGCAAACAAACTCCTCCAAACAATTCCAACTCCAATGCTCAAAAGCAAAACCGATTTTACGCTCTTCAATCCCAAAGTGACCAAGAGAGATCCACGGATGTGGTGACCGGTATGTTACAAGTCTTTTCTATTGATGTCTATGCATTGTCAAATCCCGGTGCCACTTTTTCCTTTGTTACACCTTTTGTAGCTATGAAGTTTGAATTATGATTGAGATAACGTTTCAAAGACACTTCATCCAATTCTAAGCATCAACAATCATTAATCAGTATAAAACCCAACTAAATGAGTTGGGGTCGAATCCCACAGGGAGCGATACGTGTTTCAGATTCGATTGGGAAGTATGAACATGGTCAAATCAGTCATAGGAATAAACATTATCGAATAAAGACATCATTCAAATCAGGGGGTGACATGAATGTCAAATTGGGGGGGGGTTGGTTTTAATTATCGGTTACAAACAAACACAAATGATAAAAATTAACAATAATGAGACGGGTTCTTGGGATATGATCGATTATAGGCCAATATAGACAAATGGATAATTGCAGCTATTAGTAATTAGCTAGATATTAGTGAGTAAGCTAGGCTATAGAGGAGGTAAACTTTCTCTCGAACAATTTACCCCGAATCAAGTTGATTTCTCTAGAACATCAACAAGCATGCAAAATAAGAACAGCCCACACCTTATTCCATTCACTCTCTCGACCTGAATGTGTGAGATTGAGTTTAGAATTCACTCTCTCGAGCTGAACGCAGGTCAACCCAATAACCACTGACCATCAATCATAAACCTTGGTTCTAAAACCTCTCTCTCGAGCAAGCCAAAAACACAAAGCTAGAACTGCATTTCCAACTACAATTCCTAAATTAAACCACAATAAATGATTAAACTCACTTCTAAATAGAATTTAAACTAACAATTAGCAATACCTATAAACTAAATCAACCCATAATCATATAATCACACCCCAAGAATTGGGGTTTTAGCTAGACATTATAAAAAGGTAAAAACTGTTACCAAATTGATTATCTATCAACTGGGTAAGAGTAGATTCATCCTTACAATGCTCCAATTCGAAGAATCTCAAAGACCCACTACCAATTTCTCAGAAGTGAAAAACTTCAATATTTCAAAGCTTAGGAAAACCTAGAGAAAACAGTCTCACCCGTTCAAAAACTCAAAAATATTATATCTAAGATATGATAAGATACTAAACTAAATGTTCAAAAATGTATTTATAGTCGCCAAAAATGTGTTGTGAAAAGTCACTCGGTGAAGTAAGTCAGGCTCGCCGAACCACTCGGCGAGGCGCCCTTTGATCACTTCCTTCACCTTTCTTCCTTGACAATTAGCATCCTCAAGGTTTTTAACTTTGGGCGGTCTAGCACTGCATTGCGGAACTACTCGGCGATCTACTGACTGCTACTTTTCGTCGCCGACTTGGTTTAATTTCGTCCCTCATGGCTTGGCACGTTGGAACTTTAGGCGGTCAGATAGCCATTCGGCGACTCGCCAAGTGGACTTGGCGATCCTCAAGCTTGCCTTTCTTTATTCTTTCAACTCGTTCTGTTCCTTTTTGCTTGTTAGTGACCTTGATTTGTTCCTCAATCCATATACCTGAAAATCATGAGTTTTACATCAGTTATTGGAACAAAATAAGCTTTTGAGGACACTAATTCTATATAAACAAAGCCCTAAATGAGTCCAAATCTTTGACTCATCAACACCCCCAACTTAAACTTTTGCTTGTACTCAAGTAAAACTCAAGTTCAACAGTTCAAAAAGGATGTCTCAGACAGTGCTACAAAAGACTCAATCATGAATACACACAACAAGACTCAACTTACTTATGCAAGCATCAATTGTTCACTCAAAGATTAAAGTTGTGACTCACCATTATCAAAGATTCTCAAGTTCACAATACTTGCTTCAAATGCAAGTTCAAGCTCAACAAAGGTACTCAAACGCCCTCACAACAAGGATGATTCCAAATTCACACACACTTTTTCAACAATTTATAGCTACGGAATCACATACAACTCTCACACTCACAAAGATGAACACATGCATGACTTCACCCATAGGTTTGCCCTTATTTTCCAATCAACAATCGTTTCAGCTCACTCAAGATCAAAAAGGTCTTTTTAAGGCTTGTAATGGGGCTGAGTGTAAAGGTATGATCATTTAGGCTCAGTGGCTTCTATCCTCATGAAATGTGGGATGAACATCATTTTTCCTTCCTTTTCTTCAGCATTTTTACTCAAGCTCAAAATTCACCCCATCATTCACTTCCAATGGAATACCGGACACCCTATTTCTTTTGCAACTTTCACAACTTTTTCATTCTTTTTCTTTTTTCATTCTTCTTTTCTTTCTCTCTTCTTTTTTTTGTATGGAGGGGTTCCAACTTGTTTCAAAACCATGGATCAAGGGGGACTTCTTCACACTTTTTGATTTTTATCCTCTTTTCACCACACCCCCAACTTAGGGATTTCGCCTATGTTAGCTATTCAAATTGATGAGTCCGAGATTTGGACTCATTTAGGGCTTTGTTTATATAGAATTAGTGTCCTCAAATGCTTATTTTGTGCTAATAACTGATGTAAAACCCTTGATTTCCAGTTATATGGATTGAGGAACAAATCAAGGACACTAACAAGCAAAAAGGAAAAAAAAAGGCATCCTGGTGATTGCAAGTTTACTTGGCGGATCGCAAAATGGCTATTAGACCGCCTAAAGATCCAGTGTGCCAAGCCCTGAGGGAAGAAATCAAGTAGGTGATGGAAAGGAGTAGTCGGTGGATCGCCAAGTAATTTCACGATGCAGTGTTAGATCTCCCAAAGTTACAGACCTTGAGTATGCTGAATGCCAAGGCAGAAAGGCGATGAAAGTGACCAAAGGGCAGCTCGCCGAGTGGTTCGACGAGCCCGACTTACTTCGCCGAGTGACTCTTTGCAGCACATTTTTGATGACTATAAATACATTTTTGAACATTTAGTTTAGGAGAGAATATCATATTATCTTATTATAGCTGATATTTTTAGAACTGAGACAAGTTTTCTCTAGTTTATCCTAAACTTTGAAGAATTGAAGTTTTTCACTTTCGAGAAATTGGTAGTGGCTCTTTGAGATTCTTCGAATTGGAGCATTGTAAGGACGAATCTACTTTTACCCAGTTGATGGATAATCAATTTAGTAACGGGCTTTACCTTTTTATGATGTCTAGCTAAAACCCCAATTCTTTGGGTGTGATTATGTGATTATGGGTTGATTTAGTTTATGGGTATTGCTAATTGTTTAATTTAAATTCTATTTAGAAGTGAATTTAATCATTAATTCAGGTTTAATTTAAGAATTGTAGTTGCAAATGCAATTCTAATTTTGTGTTCTTGGCTTGCTCGAGAGAGTGGTTTTAGAACTAAGGTTTTTAATTGATGGTTAGTGGGTATTGGGTTGACCTGGGTTCAGCTCAAGGGAGTGAATCCTAAACCCAATCCCACGCATTTAGCTCAAGAGAGTGAATGGATTAAGGTGTGGGCTGCTCGTATTTTGCATGCTTGTTGATGTTCAAGAGAAATCAATTTGATTCAGGGTAAATTGTTCGAGAGAAAGTTTATCTCCTCTATAGCCTAGCTTACTCACTAATATCTAGCTATTTACTAATAGTTGCAATTACCCATTTGTCTATATTAGTCTATAATCAGAATCACATCCCAAGAACCCGTCTCATTATTAGTTAAGTTTTATTGTTTACCACTGTTTGTAGTTGATAATCAAAACCAAAACCCCCCATTTGACATTCATGTCACTCCCTAATTTGAATGATATTTTTATTCGATAACTCTTATTACTATGACTGATTTGAACGTGTTCATACTTCCCAATTGAATCTTATACACGTACCGCTCTCTGTGGGATTTGACCCCAACTGATTTAGTTGGGTTATTTACTGATTAACGATCGTTGACGCTTAGAATTGGATGAAGTGTCCTTGATAGTGTTATTCAATAAAAAAGGTCCCACTGCCAGGGAGTGGTGTTGTTTGAAATTCTTTTGGTGAAGTTGAATTTTGTTCTTTTTAGTCATAGTTGAATCTACTTACTTTTAGTTTTGGTTTGTGTGTTGTTGTTTAAAACAGAAGAAATCAGTGTGAACGGAATAAATGGTAGCCAAGTGGGCCACCAAGATCACATTGGCAATCTCAATGATGTCAATGAGCCAAATGTTACTGACCCTATTCTAATGGGTGGAGTTGGTGCTATTCGCTTGCCTCCAACTGAAGGGAACGTTGTGTTCCACATAACAAGCACCATGTTGCAGCTCTTACAATTGAAATGGTTGTTTGGTGGGTTGTCTCATGAGGATCCCCATGAGCATATAAGGAATTTTGTTGATGTTTGATGATCGTTCCCTTTCAAGAACATATCTCAAGAGTCGGTCCGGCTGCAGTTGTTCCCATTTTTTCTAATGGGAGACGCATGCAAGTGGTTGGTTGAGTTTCCAAGAGATTCTATCACTTCGTGGGAAGAGCTCATTACTGCATTTCAAGTGAGATTATTTCCCCCTTCGAAGATGATGACTCTTCGGGGCAACATCCAAAGCTTCAAGCGTTTGTAGGGTGAGCCAATCCATGAGGCTTGGCTAAGATTTAAGAAGTTGGTGCTACAATGCCCAACTCATGGTTTGCCCAACACGTTTTGCTGCAATACTTTTACCGAAGCCTTGATTCAGTGAACAAGGGAGTAAATGATCAACTTTCTCCAGGAGTTTTAATGCAACAACATTACCTTATAACAGCCCAGCTCTTGGATGTTATGACCAAAATTTACCGAGCATGGTACACCAGTGAAGATCAGGTCTCTCATCTCACTTTTAAATTGACAAAGGAGCAGCTTGAGAAAGATCAAGAGAAGGACCAAAACATGGAAAAGACGATGACCCAACTTGACATTTTAGCCAAGAATTTCATGGGAGTTGGTGCTACAGGTGTAAATGTTGTGCATGTTGGCTGTGTACACCCCATTGAGGCTAAGTTTGAAGCGATGTGCAACAAGGAAGTGAACTTCCTAGCCAACCAAGGAGGAGGTTATCGTTCAAACTACCCAAGGCAGGGTGGTAACTAAGGTTGGAACAGGGATGAGGGCTGGAGAGATCGTGATAGAGAGTGGAGGGATCGTAATCCCACTTGGAAGGAAAGAGATGGGGAAAAGGGTGGGTATGTTCCTCCCCATGAGTGTCAAAAGCCCAAAGATTTTAAGGGTGGCCGGGCTGAGGATATGCTCTCTCGAATTCTCAACAAAGTTGAAGGGTCCGATAAAAATTTTAAGGAGATGAAGGAAGATGTATCGACCCTTGACCAGACGGTGACCTCTCATTCCATCTCTATCAGGCAGTTGGAGACCCAAATGGGTCAAATTTCTTCTCATTTAAACCCGAGACAACAAGGGGGTTGCTTAGTGAAACCATGGCAAACGTCAAGAATGAAGTTTGAGTGGGGACTTGCGTCGTGCCACGACGTTAACTAAGGCGCTGCTTGGGAGGCAACCCAAGTTTTTATTGCTTTATTTTTTTTTTTGGAATAATCGTGTGTTGATTGTGCAGGTTGAAGTGTAGAATATGTTTGAAAAGTGCAGATTGGCGAGCAAAATGTCCAGTCGGCGAGCTTAACTTGGACTGTCGTTGGATTCAGGAAAATATCAGTTTGGAGTCTGTAAAACTCAGCAGGCCCATGGACAAGTCGGCGAGCCTGACTTTGTCCATTGTTTGGACCCCCACATTAACTGAAGGTCCTGTAAAACTCGGCGAGGTAAGTAACCACTCGCCGTGTCGCCGACTTGTTTGGCGAGGAAAAATAACATCACCGAAAGAGCGCGAACTGGATGATTTTTTAAAAGCCAAAGGTTCAAAATTTCAAAATCTTTCACATTCCCTCTCGTTTAAACTTCATACAATCACAACCGCACTATACATTTCCTATATTTTTGCATTTTACCGCTTTTTGGTAGTCGATCTTGTGTTCGGAGTTGGATACTTTGCTGCCTAGCTTTACAGATTCATCTTTCTACATTAAAGGTTGGTTTTCCGAACCCCAAAACTCTAAATTAGCGGTTAAACTCAAATGTTTTGCTCTAAATTGTGTTGATGTGTGTTGGGCCTCTCTGAAATCATGAATGTGTGCTAGTTTGCCTATTTTAATTTTGATACTATGCCTAATTTGCCTATGTGGTTGATTTCCCGAATTTCGTTCTTTAAAATTGATCATAATCTTGTGGGTTGTGCTTAATTGTTGTTGAGTCTAGTCAGGTGAAGTCTGAGTAATCCAAATTGTGCTAAATAACGTGTTTTGCCCAATGATGGAGTGTTTGACGTCATTCTTAAGGGGTTAAGTCGTCAAATGTCCAATTTTGGTCAAACCGGGGGAAGTTTGAGTACCCCGGTGGCATGGGTCTAATGGGTCTAAGCCTAATTGAGAATGTGTGTGGTTTGATTTTATTTTCGGGGGCTACGGGGTTGATTTTTGAAGTCTGGGTTGAAATTAGGCACGTTGGGCAATTTGGCGAGCTGGGTCGAGCTTGCCGAACCACTCGGCGGTTCGCCGAAATCCCCCTTGATTGCCTTTAATTTCGTGGTTTTGTTGATTTTGGTTTTGTAACTTTCGGCGAGAAGCCTGAGTTTACTGACTGCACTCGCCGAACGTCTCCTTGATCGCCCTTTCTGCTCCCCTAACCCCTAAAATTCACGGTGATTTTCATCGGGCTACTCTGTTGTCACACCCCTTTTTGTGCGGAGCGGAAGATTTTTTCCAATTTAAGTGACTGTATTGATTAGGAATTATTTTACATTTTTTCAGAGTTGCCACTTGAAATTAAGTTATGGTGTTCCAAGTCACATTTTTATTAATCCCTAATCAAAACGAAATGACTCATTATATGGTCTGCGAACTAGAAATTCGGGTAAGGAATTTTGTTGACCGAGAGGAAGGTATTAGGCATTCCTCAAGTCTCGTGGTTCTAGCATGATCGCTTTTATTGACTTATACTTACTTTTAAATATTTTTGGATATATTTTTATGTGCTACAATTTCACTTGCCTTTTTATTGTTGAACTTTTATTTGGTCTCACCCAGATGCGTAGCCGCATTTTGGGTTTCAATATTTAATAGCTTCGAAGCATAACTGATTTATTCTCTCGAGTGTGTTACCTAATATTCTATGTCTCACATCTTGATTTCAATTAAATAAAATATTTATGAGAATAATTTTGTCAAGGTGTTGCACCACATCCTTGATTTTCTTTTAAGTGTTCCAAAAAAGATCTGTAACCACATTCTTAATTGAAATAAATATTTTTTAACATGCCTAAAACCCATTTAATGTTATGAGAAAATATTATATAAAATCAAATAAATCTAAACTTCTAGGATACAATATAAAATTTTGGATTATTTTCTATTCTTTTATTTTTATTTACTCTTAAAGTTAATGTTAAGATTAGGCCTACACATATTATATTTTTCATTTTTTATCTTAAAGTTAATGGTAAAATTAGGTATACGCATATTGTAATTTCTTATTAATCCAAACAAAACAATAACGAATTTCTAAAATAAATCTCATCCTTTGTTTGATAAATAAAACAACAATAATTTTTTAGCCGAATAATTCCTACTTTATTATTATTGGTATGTAAGTAAAGACAAAAACACCAACACGGCCCATTTATTTTAAGAAATAACGGCTAACGAATAAAATTCAATAAATAAAAATAAACACCAATTAAAGCTATCATCATGCATTGAATAAATATATAACGCTCAACCTTATATTCATTTCAATTGAATTATGAATGATACAAAATTATAAGAAAATTATCAAATATTACATCATATTCCATAAATAAATTAAAAAGATAAGGTGGAATTGAGTACTGCAATATTTTGACTGAAGCTCGATTAAAACGCTCACAAAACTTGTGTAGATTGTATGTAGTGGTATATGTATTGTACTCAGGGGCGGATCTATGAAGGGGTGTGGGGGTGCACGCCACCCCCGAACTTAGACGGAAACTCTATATATACATAGGTATATATATATATATAATATTTATATAAATATAAAGCGTGCCCCCAGAGAACAAAACTGGCTTGTGGTGCCACGGTAGGAGGGCAACTTTAGAAGGCTGATGTTGCGGGTTCGAATCTCATTTGTACCTATTTTTTTGAGAAATTTGTTGCAGACGTTTTTTAAGAAAAAAAAAGGCTCCAAGCACGTTTTTTTTAAGGAAAAACAGCTGGCACATTATTTTATTTTATTTTATAATTGTTATTGACTTAAATTAAATTAATTACATTATTTTAGTGTGGAGTGTGGATTTGTAATATCTTATTATTTATATTTTATTGATTGATTTATGATATATATCAAAAAGATGAATAATTTAATCAAATATAAAATTAATTTAATCGATAAGTCTATTTGGCACCCATGAACTCTAAATCCTGGATCCGCCACTGATTGTACTTGTACGAAAGTAATGAGAAAGGAAAGAAAAAAGGTGAATCTGTTATGGTTTTTTGAAAGAAAAATAATATAAAATGGAATTTTTCTTTTTCTTTTTCCTATTTCTGGCGTTTTTTTGTCTGTGTGTATAGTATAATAGAGGGGTGTATATATGTAGTGTTTTGTGTTGTTGTTGTTGTGAGTTGGGTAAGTGGGGTAGTGGGTATATGGTTGTGAGGGTAGTGGGTATATGGGTGTGGGGGTGATGTGGGTGAAATGGGTAATGGGGTGAGGGTAGTGGTAAGTTATTTCTTTTCTTTTTTTCAAATTAAATATAATTAATATAATAAAAATATTAGCTAATAAAAATACAAGAATAAATGTATAGCTACTCTAAATTATAATTAAGCAATACTAGCTTATTATTCAATCTAATTTAAAAGAAAATACATATTTTTTTGTAACTTTTATTTCTTTTTTAAAAAAAAACAATTGAAAATAAAATTTACCTTAAAAAGTGATTCTCTTCTTGTTGTTTTCAAATCTTTTAAAATGAAAATAAAATAAGATAAAAGTAAAAATATTTAAACTCAAAAAATGATGTAAAATTTACATTCGGTCAAAAATTACATATCTACAGTTTACCCCTCTTTGACTGAAGACACGAAGAGTTTTCAGACAAAGAAGTAGATAAAGTGACAAGTTTTGACCGGACTCTTTTTTTAAAAAAAAAATGCAACCGAGTTTTGATTTTGAACATCCTACATATCCCAGATTGTAAGGGAATCAGGTCACATGTAGTTCAAGGAGAATAGGTGATGAGTTGGAAGTTAAGTGAGGTTCCATGGAGGCTCCAAATCACGACTCTTGTCCTTAATTACATTAAAAAAATGAAAACTAATAGTCAAAAGGAAAATAAAAGTACAAACTCCTATCTATGCAGCTTCACTTGAGTCTTGACTTTCATATATCACCTTGGTTTTTGGGTGAGTATCTTGATCTTGGTTTGAATTGAGGCTTAACTTGCCGCTTAGAGTGAGATTTTGACACTCTTCAAACGGACAATTTGAAATGTTCTTGAATGTCTGCTTGTTTCGTTGATCAGTAGCTGAATAGAAATAGATGTCATGAAGTCAGGCTGCTACATACATTGAAGAAGTTGATTCTGGCTATCATGGGATTGATCATTTTGAAAAGAGTTGAAACTTGGTTCTTGAATTTCAAATCCATGTTTCGCTTGAAGAAACTTGAAAACCATCACAAACAAAAGAAATAAACAATTTTTTTGCCCCAGTTTTCACTGGAAAAAATTCGTGAGTTATTACCAGATGTAAATTTTGAAAAATAAATTCAGACTAGAAAGTGTTTATCCTAGGAAAAAATAAAGATAAAGATCTAAGACTAGGAAGTGCTTATCCTAGGAGAAAATAAAAAATAACGTCTCAACTAGGAAGTGTTTATCCTAGGAGAAAAAAAATAACGTCTCAGACTAGGAAGTGTTTTTCCTAGGAGAAAATAAAAAATAACGATCTCAGACTAGAAAGTGTTTATCCTAGGAGAAAATGAAAAAATAACTTCTCAGACTAGGAAGTGTTTATCCGAGGAGAAAATAAAAAATAACGGTCTCAGACTAGGAAGTGTTTATCCTAGGAGAAAATAAAAAATAATGTCTCAGACTAGGAAGTGTTTATCCTAGGAGAAAATAAAAAATAACGATCTCAGACTAGGAAGTGTTTATCCTAGGAGAAAATTAAACAAAAATAACAATCTCAGACTAGGAAGTGTTTATCCTAAGAGAAAAAATAAAAAATAATGGTCTCAAACTAGGAAATATTTATCCTAGGAGAAAATAAAAAATAACGTCTCAAATTAGGAACAGTTTATCCTAGGAGAAAAAAAAATATAACGTCTCAGACTAGGAAGTGTCTATCCTAGTAGAAAAATAAAAGGTCTTAGACTAGGAAGTGCTTATCCTAGGAGAAAAATAAAAAGTCTCAAACTAGGAAGTGTTTATCTTAGAAGAAAATAAAATAAATCACATTATGTAGGAGGGTCCTGCTAAACTAAATCCCATTATGTAGGAGGGTCCTGCTAATCTAAATCTCATTATGTATGAGGGTCCTGCTAATCCCATTATGTAGGAGGGTCCTGCTAATCTAAATCACATTATGTAGGAGGGTCGTACTAATCCCATTATGTGGGAGGGTCCTGCTAAACTAAATCTCATTATGTAGGAGGGTCCTGCTAATCTAAATCTCATTGTGTAGGAGGGTCTTGCTAATCCCATTATGTAGGAGGGTCCTGCTAATCCTATTATGTAGGAGGGTCCTGCTAATCCCATTATGTAGGAGGGTCCTACTAAACTAAATCTGATTATGTAGGAGGGTCCTGCTACTCCCATTATGTAGGAGGGTCCTGTTAATCTAAATCTCATTATGTAGGAGGTCCTGCTAAACTAAATCTCATTGTGTAGGAGGGTCCTGCTATACTAATTCTCATTGTTTTGGAGGGTCCTGCTACTCTAATTCCCATAACATCTTCTAATGTGAAATATAAAGGTAATCAATCATCTCATCTATGATAATCTTGAATCTTAACAGTAGACAAGGGCAATAAACAATCATTAGTAAAGAACTATTTAGACTTGAGAGAAATAAAACTTTATTCCTTTCCGTAAATGAGATGTATGGAAAAAGACTAGATAATTAGTAACATATACCTTTTGATTTCTTTATATGTTCAATCAAAAAGAAAATTAGTTCAACTCATTTTAGTAAAAGATTAGAAGTTATCTCAATTAGTTAGAAACTTGTGTTGATAACGTGTTATAAAATAAAGATAAAATGAGAATCAAATAGAAAGAGGAAAACATAATGTAGTAATAAGAATAGTAATTCTCTTGAGTGTACATTTCATTTATATTTGCAGTGTCTTTTATAGATTCAAAAGGTTAACATATAACTTGGGAAAAAGAGTTTCCTACAGTGGAGTGGCCTCACATGGGCATCCACTTGACTACACTGTTTATAACACAAAAAATTAGAAAGAAGCTAAATAACTAAAGTTATAAGAAAAAGGAACATTTTCTGTAATTAGTTAGGGGTATAATTATAAAAAGGTTTATGCGGTAATTAATTTAGTTTTATTGGGACATAAGATTAGTTTCCTCGCAATTACCTAAATAAATAAAAAGATGGAACGGACTGGGCAAAGTTCATTCCATTAAAAAAAAGAACCATTTCAATCAAAACCTAAACTGTTGGAGTGTGAGTTTCATACCGAAATTATCACTTATTAGTTTAAGAAACACACATCAGTGGTGTGTGTAATACACTTTCTCTTTATTTGCAAAAAGCTTTCCACATATTCCACCATGACAAAAATTAAATAAACTATTAATATTAGTTAAAACCTAAAGACTAAAGTATTACTATCCCAAATTGTTATTTTCTTACGATATTTATTATTTTTTTAACTAAAATTTCAAATATTTTTCTCACCCCACTCCGGTAACACCCCTTATTTGAAAGAGGGCATTATGACTAACTTTAGAAAATTGTAGGTGGCAACCACGAGGACCACCCACGACCCATGGATGAGACCACGGGCTGTAGCTGTGGTCCGTAGATGGACTTGCCTAGGAAAGTTTGAAGGTTCAGAACTATGCCCTGACCAATGGATCGTAGGTCAGACCATGGTCCGTGGTTCGATGGCCCAAACACCAGGTCTCTGATCCAGAAGACGGTCCACCAGGACGGGCCATAGGTTAGTCCACGGTCCGTCGACTGGGGTCCGTAGGTGAGCAGCAAGCAGTTATTTTTAGGGGCAGTTGGGTTTTTTCCAAATTAATCAACCCTAATACTACGTCGTTTTACCCTTCACTAAGAACCCTATATAAGTGATTTCAACCCCCAAATCAGCCCATTCACAAATTCTCTCCAATCTGACCAAAAGAAGAACTCTCAAATATTCTCTCTCTAGAACTTGAAGAAGAAGAAGGATTCAAATAGGGTTACAAGTCAAGGTCTCAAATCCTCTATTAAAGATTAGCATTTGGCTTCAAGGTATGATAGTTTTAATCCATGGATCTCTTTCGTCCATGGAGTTCCCAAATCCTTCTATTTCAAAGTTAGAATTCCCCAATTGAGTTGGGGTTTTCTTCAATTACCACGGTTTCTTATGATTATTGATTTAAATGATTGAATTATGATCTCTTATGCATGAATTGATGCAATACTATGGTTTTATGATGTTTTCCCCTATGAGCCCATGCAATCTCCATGTTTTCAAGTTATGATCATATGTTGTGGGTTTTTTTATTATGAAGGATGAGTTTTATGAAATGAAGCATGTATTGATAGATCTACATGATTTTATGATGAAATCAATAGCTTACCCATGTTTTCTAAATGTTGATGATTGAAAATGGGTCTTGAGTCTTGAAAAGTAAATTAAAGTATCAATGATAATGTTAATGTTGTGTTATTGAAAGGATTTTCTCATAAACACATGAAAGCATGAATTTTAAAGGTTTTCTCACATAATAAGGATTCTAAGATTGTGTAATGACCCATAAAATGAATAAGTGAAACTAGAGCCTAACACGTGTGTGTTTGAGTTTGGTATGAGGTTTGAGGGTGTTTAATGTTGTCCCGCGCTATGGTTGAGGGGTTAAACGTCAAGGTACGACTCCCCAAGGACCACCCTAGGGGTACTTGAGGAGGACTCTAAAGCCTAACCCCCAAGACCCCAAGAAAATAAGACTTTGTCCAAAAAGTTGGACCTACGGATGGGACCTACGCCCTGTAGGTCCAACCACGACTCGTGGTCTTGATCCGTAGGTCAAGACCTTCAAAACCAAGCCACAACCCCAAACCACACTTGACCAGGATGGGGCGTGACCCAGACCATGGTCCGTGGTTTGGTGTCGTGAGTCCCCATCTGTGTTGCTGGTTTGGTTCGGCCAAGGTGAGGATCATTTGGTAAAATCATTTAAGTTGAGTTAAGTTGGGGGACGGTTATTTTAGGTTAATGAAAGTATTTTAAGAGTACTAAACTCTATTTTTCAACTCATTATTCAAAATCACAAAATAGAACCCACCTCTCTTCTCAAAAGTTCTCTCTCTAGAAACCTCCATTGGAGGTGAAAACTTTCAAGTTCTCAAGGTCAAATATTCAAGTTTTTCAAGGGATTTTTGTGGGATTCTTATTAATAATATATGGTGGTCTTCATCCTTGACTTATTATCTTTCAAGGAGCCAATTTCAAAAGTGATTTCAAATCTCCAATGTTTACCCAAAAACCCTAGATTTCAATCTATGCATGGGTTTAATTCAAAATGATTTCTAAAGGCTTTATTGCATTGATTTATGAATGAATTTTGGATTTAAATATGAATTAAGATAATTTCTTCCTAGAACCTACGTTTTTCCCCAAATTCCTAAAGTGATTTGTGATTGGGATTTGATTGATTATGAAGGATGTGAATTGTTTATGTGTATATGGATATAGAATGTTGAAATTACGTTATTAATCTTGCCTAATTGTATTGATCTAAGGTGTGTGGGTTAATGTCACGACCCAAGCCTAGGGCCTAGACGTGACATGGCGAATGAGGAACCCGAAGGAACCCCAAACAAGCCTCTCAAACTTGTCATCACACTTCATCGGTCGCGGAAGTACATTCAACATTAATTAACGGG
>JAJOOR010023674.1:0-28616 GCA_036250505.1 Solanum acaule
AGAGAATTTATTCCCACATATAGCTTAGCCTAGTCACTATTACTCTATAAATTTTCTATCGAAAGCATGTACCCAACAATTTAGATTAACCCATATTCCGGTCACATCCCAAGAATCCCCTCTCATTCATAGATTTCTTTGTTATTTTTACTGTTTTTGCTATACTTGTGACAAAACCCCCAAATCGATATTTGACACTTTTGTGTCCCCCTTTAATTTACAATGTTTTTAATTGTTAATGTATTTAGCTACGACTAGTTAGAACTTAATTTTATTTTTCTATTAATTCTTGAAACCACTCCCTTGGGACTCGACCCCAACCCTTGGTTGGGTTATTATACTATTGCACGATCGTAGACACTTGCATCGGAAGTTGTGTCGTTGATTACGCAAACATCTGCAGGTACAAACAACACACAAGACAACCTACCCAGGCCCCCATAAGCCCAGAAGGTGCAAATCACTCTATATACTTCTATCGGTAGTCCCCTAGCCTCGTAGGCAGTCACATAGCCCTCTTAGTCAATAATATATCCCCATAGGCAACACATAATTCTCTTAGGCATCAATATAATTACTTATAGATAACTCATAGCCCTCTTAGGAAACAACTTGACCCTGTAGGCAACACATAGCCTTCTTTGGCATCAATATAACCCCGTAGGTTACTCATAGCCCTTCTAGGCATCAATATAGCCTCGTAGGCAACTCATATCCCTTATAGGCATCGATATAGCCCCATAGGCAGAACATAACCCTTCTAGGCATAGATCACATTCCTGCAACTAACCATAATAGCCCCAATGTCAACAATAACAATTCAATAGGCTAAAAGCGAGCAATTTAGCTATAAGCAATCTATACAAATAGCCTCTAAGTCATGTCCAACATAGGGACGCCACTAACTGAATAAGAATCCCGACAAAGGATGATTATATCCACTCGAGCAGCCAACAATCAACAATAATGGCTACAAGTATAACAACGATAACAACCCAATTACATTGCTTCTAAGCTTTAAGGAAACATGTCGTAAGAAGGGAATAGACTTAACATACCTTTCCAATAAACGCTCAAAAGACCGTAGTTCTTTCACAAAAGTTGTTCCCTATGTCCTAAGCTTCACAAACACTATATATACACAGCTGGTACACACCTATAAACAGTTCATAATTTATCTTAAATCGGCAGATTTTCCATATTGCCCCAATTTGTTGAAACGTCCGTAGAAAGTCATAAAAACAATCATAAAAGAGTTCCGAGATGATTACCTTAGTTAACCAGGTGTAAAACTTGAAGAAACACCAATAACTACAAATTTATATCTTCAAAAACTAGCTCCAAACGCAGCTAATAGAAGGGAAAAATGATTGCCACGTGTAGAGATCATGTTTCTAGGCACGGGGGTAACCTTTAATGGTAGAAATTGTCAAAAACTAACCTTCATCATGCAAGAACTCCATAGGAACCCTCTCTTAAGCTTTCTTTCTGGTTTGGAAATGTAAAGAAATGTTTGCATGGCTTAAAACATTGAGTAAGCCGACATACCACATTTTTGACCCGACGCGGATCCGACCTGGATTCTGCCCCGGCAGTCCGTAGTAAAACGCTCATAACTTTTTACTCCGATGTTGGTTGGATACGGGGTTTTATGCGTTACAAACTAGACTCGTAGGCCTTAGATTTAATGGGTGATAGGCCTTCTAACTCTTTATATTGGGAGAAAACATCCAAGACATTTGACCCAAATTTCAGAGAAATCTATAAAAAGGAACATACGATAACTTTCGCCAACTTTTATTTTGCCACTTACCTAACTTCAAAACTTGAGATACAACCCTTGAACACTTAAAATATGACATAACACATCATTCTTAATTTATTACCCACCCTCCTTGTCTTTCCACGAAGATACGAATTAATTCAGACGTTTTGAAAAGTCGGGGTGTTACATCCTTCCCCCTTAGAAACATTCGTCCTGGAATGAAAAAATCTGAGTCACGCGGTTAAGTCCTTAGGAGTTTCCAAAACTTATGCACATTATCCTTTGTAAATGTAACTATCCAGGAACATGAAACACATAAATTCTAACCTAGGCGTCTCACAGGATGACATAAATAGCTAAGCACTATAGCTCTGCAATAACAGTGCGAGCAAATATACAACGACAACAACAATAATAATAAGCAACAATAAAAAAAATCAGATTGGTATCTAACCTCACTGCACTAATATAAACTGATATGCCATCACCCTGGGGTATGAAACAAGTGAGGATAATTGGACCTCATGCCATCCTCAGCTTCCCAGGTCACCTCTTCTCTATTCTTGTTTCTCCACAATACTTTAACCAAAGCCACCTCTTTGGTCCTCAATTTACGGACCTGCCGATCTAATATGGCAATTGGAGTTTCCTCGTAGGACAACTCCTTTGTGATATGAACATCCTCAACTGGGACAACCCAAGAAGGGTCTCCTACACACTTCCGTAGCATCGATACATGGAAAACTGGATGAACAGATTCTAGCCCCGAAGGCAATTCTAACTCATAAGCCACTCGTCCTGCCCTCCGAAGGATTCGGTATGGCCCAATGAATCTTGGACTAATATTGCCTTTTTTGCCAAATCTCATAACACCCTTCATAGGTGAGACTTTTAAGAATACCTAGTCATCGACACAAAACTCTAAGTCCCTTCGTCACACATCTGAGTATGACTTCTATCGGCTTTGAGCTGTTAGCAACCTCTCCCGAATGAGCTTAACCTGCTCCACTGTCTGCTGTACTAAGTTGGGTCCAGTCAACCCTGACTTACCTACCTCGAAACATCCAATGGGGGACCTACATTTTCGCCCATACAAAGCCTCATAAGGTGCCATCCCGATGCTGGAATGATAACTATTATTGTATGCAAACTCAATTAGAGGCAAGTGGTCCTCCCAACTTCCCTTGAAGTCTAGTGCGCACACCTGTATCATATCCTCGAGTGTCAAAATTGTGCGCTCAGTCTGACCATATGTCTGAGGGTGAAAGATTGTACTAAAATTAACCTGTGTCTCCAGTCCTTTCTAGAAGGACTTCTAGAAATCGGTGGTAAATTATGCTCCTCTATCAGAGATAATAGATACTGGGACACCATGTAGCCTAACAATCTCTCTAATATAGAGCCCTGCATAGTCTTTGGCCGTAAAAGTAGCCCTGACTAGTAAGAAGTGGTTTGATTTTGTTAGTCTATCAATAATTACCCACATAGAGTCAAACTTGCGACGCGATCAAGGTAACCCTGTAATAAAATCCATATTAATTGCTTCCCACTTCCACAAAGGAATGGCTATCTCCTGAACTAGCCCAACGGGCGTTTGGTGCTCAACCTTCACTTGTTGGAAGTTAGGACACTGTGCCACAAACTTAGCAACGTCCTTCTTCATCCCGTGCCACTAATAGATCTCCTTAATATCATGGTACATCTTCGTCGAACCAGGGTGAATAAAATAACGAGAATGATGTGCCTCTTCCCAAATTTGATGTCGAAGCCCTACAACATTCGGAACACATAATCGATTGCTATATCTAAGGACTCCATCTCCTGCTATATCAAATGCTAAAGACTATTGATCATGAGCCTTGGCTCTGAGCTGCTCTAAGCTAGGATCCTCTTGTTGCCGTGATTTTACTTCTACAACTAGAGATGATACGGCTGTGTCCTGAATTGTTACCCCACTATCTTCTGTCTCTAACAATTTGACTCACAAGCTAGCTAACTGATGAAGCTCTCGCGCTAGTTCACGCTTCTCAACACCTAAATAGGATAAACTACTGATAGATCTTTGACTGAAGGCATTGGCTACCATATTCGCCTTTCATGGATGATATAAAATATCCACGTCGTAGTCTTTTAGTAACTCAAGCCATCGATGTTGTCGCAAATTTAACTTCTTCTGTCTAAAGATATATTAAAGGCTTTTATGATCTGTGAAGATGTCAACATGAACGCAATACAAATAGTGTCTCTAGATCTTTAACGCATGCACAACTATAGCCAACTCTAAATCATGGGTCAGATAGTTCTTCTCATATTTTCTCAACTGCCTTGAAGCATATGCGATAACCTTACCATGTTGCATTAGAACACATCCCAACCCAACACCAGAAGCATCATAGTACACCACATAGCCTTCTGAACCCTCTGATAATGCTAGAACTGGTGTTGATGTCAACCTGTCTTACAACTCTTGGAAACTATGCTCTCAAGCCTCAGTCCACTAGAAATTAGCTGCTTTTTTAGTCAGTTTCGTTAATGGTGCTGAAAGTGAAGAAAACCCCTCTACAAACCTTCTGCAGCACCCAGCTAACCTTAAGAAACTACAAACCTCAGTCAGAGTCATGGGTCTGGGCCAAGTCTTTACAGACTCAATCTTTTGTGTATAAACCATAATGCATGCATCTGATACAATATGGCCAAAGAAAGCTATAGAGTCCAACCAGAACTCACACTTAGAAAACTTTGCATAAAGTTCTCGGTCTCGAAGAACCTGAAGGACTGCTCACAGATGATTTGCATGCTCAACTTCTGAATGTGAATACACCAAAATATCATCAATAAATACAATCACAAACAAGTTTAGATACGTCCTGGATATACTATACATCAGGTCCATGAACATTGTTGGGGAATTAGTTAATCCAAAAGACATTACCAAAAACTCAAAGTGTCCATATCTGGTTCTAAAAGCTGATCTTAAATCAATCTTGAAGAAACACCAATAACTACAAATTTATATCTTCAAAAACTAGCTCCAAACGCAGCTAATAAAAGGGAAAAATGATTGCCACGTGTAGAGATCACGTTTCTAGGCACTGGGGCAACTTTTAATGGTAGAAATCGTCAAAAACTAACCTTCATTATGCAAGAACACCATATAAATCCTCTCTTAAGCTTTCTTTCTGGTTGGAAGTAAAAAGAAATGTTTTCATGGCTTAAAGCGTTGAGTAATCCGACATACCACAATTTTTACCCGACGCGGATCCGACCCGGATTCTGCCCCGGCAGTCCGTAGTAAAACCCTCATAACATTTTACTCCGACGACGATTAGATACGGGGTTTTGTGTGTTGCAAACTAGACTCGTAGGCCTTCGATTTAATGGGTGATAGGCCTTCTAATTCTTTAGATATTGGGAGAAAACATCCAAGACATTTGACCCAAATTTTAGAGAAATCTTTAAAAAGGAACTTATGATAACTTTCGCCAACTTTTATTTTACCACTTACCTAACTTCAAAACTTGAGATATAACCCTTGAACAGTTAAAATATGACATACCACATCATTCTTAATTTATTACCCACCCTCCTTGTCTTTCCAAGAAGATACGAGTTAATTTAGACGTTTTGAAAAGTCGGGGTGTTACAGGGATACCATTGGTCTACCGATTCAAGACAAAACCTTAGATTACTTCATTAGTCATTTATTAAAGGTATGCCATTGGCCTACCGATTCAAGATTCATTATTATCCACATGAACGGGATGCCCTAAGCCTACAAATTCAAGGTATATTATACATTGAGGAAACCTTTCACAACATGTAATCATCATTTACAAGTGTATAATTGAGAATAGCCTTTCAACAATACCACAATTACATTATAGTCATGATCACATTACTTTCAAAGTATTCACAAAGTATGTACACGAACATCATGATTATACAAAATCTCATAATTTGCCCTTCAAGGACCATGGATCATAATTGACCAACACACCTAGAATTACTATAATTAGGAATGGATAATTACATAATTCAAATAACTAAACTACTACAAGAACAATTTCATAGTATTCACCTTACTACAATTCACCTACATCACATAGTCATAAATTAGGGTTATGGCAAATTCATGGATTCATGGGATATTTTATCATAAAACCACCATAAAACAGAAATTCAATATTAATATATGATAATTAAATCATTGAAAACGTTTTTAGGAAGAATCCATGACTTGGAGTGAAAACCCTAGGTTTTGGAGAATTTTCTTCTTTGAAATTGAAAGTTTGAGGACTCCATGGAAGAAAGATTTCCATGAATCAAGACTACCATACCTTAGGTGATGAAATCCAACAAAATCAAGTGAGAAATCCCCCTTCTTCAAGCTCTAACTTGATCTTCTTCTTCTTCTTCTTCAATGGAGTTTTTAGAGAGAAGATTTTTGGAAAGGGTTAAGTTGGTTATGATTTTGGGTTTGGGAGTTATGAGGTAATGAGTTAGTGAATAGCTTAAAAAATCTTATGTAGGTCTAAATAAACAATATAAAATGACCTTACATTAAACTAACTTAATTAGGAATTACCTAAACTACCCCTCACCTTGGCCGAAACTTGGCAGCAACACAGGCCCCATCCATGACCCCCACTTACGGGGTGTGGATGGACCTACAAACCATAATGGTCAATCGTGGGTCGAGGGCTGGGGCTCAACAACATGGGGGAAGTCAAGTCTTGACCCACGACCAAGTACTACGGGGTGTGGATGGACCTACGCCCGGTAGGTCCCATCCGTAGCTCACTAAATTGGTAGTTTTGAGGTAGCTTTGGGGTTACGCTTTAGGGTCCTCCTCAAGGGCCCTTGGTTGGTCCTTGGGGGGTCGTACCTTGACGTTTAACCCCTAAAACCCTCATCCTAAGTTTGGGAAGCCATTTTACACTATTAACCCACACATCAAAACTCTCACGTAAGGCTCTAGTTTTACCTACTAGTTTTTCGGGTGTTATAATATCTCCCCCTTGGAAACATTCGTCCTCGAATGAAGATCTAGATACCTTAGGGAATTAAAGATTCAAGACTAGTAGCCCATCATGCATTTAACATTAAAATAAGGTACAATTCAAAGGAGGAAACATCAACTCCATCTCAACACGTTCAATGCAACACAAAGAAATAGGAACTACATCTAACTACCCATTATGTATGAAAACTTCATCATTTCAATATTCATAGGAGGAACTACATTCTCCAACTCAAAGCATGATTAACTCAACATCATGAAGCAAATTATGCAATTACTCTCAAAAGCACATTTAAGCATGTTCAACAATTCATCTCATGAAGCATATAGGCAACTCATACTAAATATATATCAACATGAGGGAAATAAAGCATAAAAGCTCATTTTCTCATTAAACATGAATTAATCAAGAACATGCATAACATAAGGAGACCATGGAAACACATAATCATACATGATTCCAAAACATAAAACAAGCCACAAGGAACTCTTTGTCTCAAGCTTGAATACGAATAGAAGAAAGGGATAAGGATATCAGAACTCTCAACAATCTTGCTTTCTAAGCATACCATCTCCCCCTTGGGAGTAAACCCCTACTAAGGCTAACATCAAATTCTAACAAATAACATAGGGACCTTAAATAAGCATTTACATCTATAAGAAATTATCAACATACAGGTGCCTTCATCCAGAAGGGCTCATTTGTCCTCTCTAGACCGAAGTGCATAGAAATGACCATACTTTGGAGCATTGGGATCCGGACCACTAAGAGAAGCTTGCTTTGCCTCTCTCCCTTTTCCCGCAAGTGTAGGGCAATTTTTCACTTGATCATCACTCTTTCCACAACCATAGAAACCATCCGTACCGGCTTGGCATGTCCCATGGTGCTTCTTTCCACATTTGGTGCAAGTAGGTTTTGGAAATGGAGACCCATTACCTTTCTCTTGGTTAACCCTAGGAGTGTTGAAAGGATCTTGGTTAGAGGATCTCTTTTTGAACCTTGGTTGACCTTATTCATCGGACCTAGCTCTTTTCATCTCTCTATTCTTTCTCTTAAGTTTGGACTCCTCCATTTGTTGTGCATACACCATAAGCCTAGAGATATTCATGTTATCATGGAGCATTGCCGTATTACATTCTTCCTCAACTAGGTCGGACACACCCGTCACAAATCTACTCATCTCATCTCTTTGCTCCACCACAATAGATGGAGCATACTTGGATAGTTGGGTAAATTTCAAGGCATACTCTTGAACACTTATGCTACCTTGCCTATGGTTAATGAATTCTTCCACCTTAGCCTCCCTCAACTCTCAGGGAAAGAACCTATCAATAAAGCTTTCTTAAATACCTCCTAATCAATAGGGTCCCGCTCCTACCGGCCTATTTCTCATCCATTGAGTATACCAAACTTGGGAAACATCCTTCAATTGATAAGCGACTAGTTCCCCTTTTTCTACGAAGTCACCCCCATAGCATCAGGTACTTTATAAACCTCATCCACAAACTCTTGAGGATCCTCTCCCACTTTGGAACCAAGAAACACGAGAGGATTCATCCTAACAAAACCCCTCAATCTAGAACCAGTGGAGTTCACATTAGGGTTCACATGAGTCCCAACATCTCTAGTGACTTGGGCCGTCATAGTTCGGGCTTAAGTCGTCACAGCTTGAGCCATCATTAGAAGAGCCGACCTAACTTCCACATTCGACATGGCCGGAGGGTTTATCGGAGCTTGAGGAGCTTCTTCATTGACATTGTTGCCCTCTATTTTCCTTGTGTTAGCCCTTCGTGTATTCATATCTTGAAGACACAAAAGACGAATTAGGAGATGGACTTTATAGAGTTGAACTCCATGGCACAACTTAAGAATAATGAAAGAAGTGTAGTTTCCTAACATCTTATAGCCTCTCATTCATAAATGTGGCGTGCTTCACACTCATGAACAAGACTCTACTAGACGTGGCTTATCATACATCAACCTAAAACCATCCCAAAATCTTTTGCTCTGATACCATGTTTGTCACGACCCGAGCCTATACCCTGGAAGTGACACGGCGTACAAGACCTCGAAAAGCCTCATACAAGCCTCATAGCATATCATGACATAAGATAATAAAAAATGGTGCAGAATCTTAAAACTTTTATCCATACAATCGATGTCTTTTATAAAATGCAAGAGGAAGTCTAACTTGTCTCAAATAGCCATCTAATACAATCTTAGAATCAACAATAGGGTCACATCCCTTCAACATAGTCCAAAACATAAAATGACAAGAAAGAAAACTACTAATGACTCATACGTCCTCAAATCTTGAGGACTCACCACAAGCTAGGAGAATAGTCGATCCAAGCTTGTATCCAAGGAAGAACACCTCAAACACCGGAACCTACACTTTGTAGAAAAATGTAGAAGAAATATGGGTTAGTACAAAAATGCACTAAGTATGATAGCCATGCATAAAAATCATGCTAAAAGGACATTTAGTTGAAAACCATGCATTTAACAAGTTTGAGAATTATCGTGTACTTTTAGTATAAAACATGAGTCACAAGCATAATCATCATATAAATCATTATAACACATTAGAACCATCTCTTAGGTAATCCTAAGTTATACTTGTGCAATGTATGAATGGCATCCCATAATACCATTCATACTAAGTACAACTTTGAGGCCACCATAAACATGTTACCATTCTTCTTTCTCATATTTAGTTCATACTCATAGACAAGGAACATTCACATTTAATAAGTCATGACAAGGAAAGTAACTCATAATAACAATCCAAGTTAAGCATCCACCATTACCTTTAGCCTTTATGTCAACATTCTTAATAGCATCATTATAAGCACATTCATTTCATTATACATTATGACATTTGAGGAACATATCATAGCCACTCTCAAAGCCTACTCGTGCAATGCATGAATGACATCCCATACTACCACCCACACTTCATAGAACCTCTTGAGTAACCATAGAACATAACTCACATGATGGGAAGAAGCCCTAATCGACATAGACCATGTGAGCAAATCATGGAATCGGTGTCTATCCCACGTCGTAAGGGTTGGTCGACTTGCCTAAGGTAGAACCAGTAATTTAGCTTAGGTGGTTTCACTATCTAATAACCTATGTGGGCATATAGTTATAGGATAAGGAGTTTGTTACTAGAAACCTGGCCTAACATAGGGAGAGCTTCCACCTCACAATATCCAATCGGTGCTAAGCATTAAATTCCCATAGAGAAGTTCATTCTCTTTTAACATTATTATACATGAGAGGGATGCCATTGGCCTACCGACTCAAAATACATTATCACACATATGAAAGGGTGCCATTACCCTACCGATTCAAGGTACATTATTAAACACATGAAAGGGTGCCATTAGCCTACCGATTCAAAGTTCATTATTAGGATAGCTTATTGAATCCTCATGAAAGGGATACCATTGGTCTACCGATTCAAGGTTCATCATTATAGTAGTTCATGGACTTATCATGAATGGGATACCATTGGTCTACCGATTCAAGACAAAGCCTTAGATTACTTCATTAGTCATTTATGAAAGCGATGCCATTGGCCTACCGATTCAAGATTCATTATTACACACATGAAGAGGATGCCCTAAGCCTACAAATTCAAGGTATATTATACATTGAGGAAACCTTTCACAACATGTAATTATCATTCACAAGTGTATAATTGAGAATAGCCTTTCAACAATACAACAATTGCATTATAGTCATGATCATATTACTTTCAAAGTATTCACAAAGCATGTACACAAACATCATGATTATATAGAATATCATAATTTTCCCTTCAGACCATGGATCATAATTCACCAAAACACCTAGAATTACTACAATTAGGCATGGATAATTACATAATTCAAATAACTAAGCTACTACAAGAACAATTTCATAGTATTCACCTTACTACAATTCACCCACATCACATAGTCATAAATTAGGGTTATGGGGAATTCATGGATTCATGGGAGATTTTATCATAAAACCACCATAAAACAGCAATACAATCTTAATATATGATAATTAAATCATTGAAAATGTTTTTAGGAAGAATCCATGACTTGGAGTGAAAACCCTAGGTTTTGGAGAATTTTCTTCTTTGAAATTGAAAGTTTGAGGACTCCATGGAAGAAAGATTTCCATGAATAAATACTACCATACCTTAGGTGAAGAAATCCAATAAAATCAAGTGAGAAATCCCCCTTCTTCAAGCCCTAACTTGATCTTCTTCTTTTTCAATGGAGTTTTTAGAGGGGAGATTTTTGGAAAGGGTTTAGTTGGTTATGATTTTGGGTTTGCGAGTTATGAGGTAATGGGTTAGTTAATAGCTTAAAAGGTCTTATATAGGTCTAAATAAACAATATAAAATGACCCTACATGAAACTAACTTAATTAGGAATTACCTAAGCTACCCCTCACCTTGGCCGAAACTTGGCAGCAACATAGGCCCCATTCACGACTCCCACCTACGGGGAGTGGATAGACCTATGGACCGTACAGGTCAATTGTGGTTCGAGGGTCAACAACATGGGGGAAGTCAGTTCTTGACCCATGACCAAGTGCTACGGGGCGTGGATGGACCTACGCAAAGCAGGTCCTATTTATAGCTCCCTAAATTGGTAGTTTTGGGGCAGCTTTGGGGTTAGGCTTTAGGGTCCTCCTCAAGGGCCCTTGGAGGTTCCCTGGGGGGTCGTACCTTGACTTTTAACCCCTAAACCCCTTATCCTAAGTTCGGGAAGCCATTTTACACTATTAACCCACACATCAAGCTCTAAAACTCTCACGTAAGGCTCTAGTTTTACCTACTAATTTTCTAGGTATTACACGTATAGACTACCGTGGTTCTTCACAGGAACTATGGAGGTTCTATGGTAACTTTCACGAGACACTTGACAGACCGTGTGGGGTTCCACATACCGTCTAGTGATTCGTGATTCCTTATAGTGGCTAGGATGGTCCTGGTTTGAATTGACGGGTACCATAACGGCCTGTGTGGAGTCCTACGGCCCGTGTAAGGGACCGTGGTCCTCCACTTCCTCCAAGGCTATGAACCACGATGCAGGTGGTAAGTTATGGTTCTATACACGGCTCGTGCACCCTTCTGTGGTTCACCTTTTTCCTTTTGTTCTGTCTTCGTCAAATTTCTGAGGTGTTACAATATCTCCCACTTGGTATCATACATCCTTGAATGAAGACTAAATAGGCTGAGTACGGAGGGAAAGAGCTGAAATCCCTACCAACTAATTTCTAGAAACTAATATCTGAATGAATTGCGTTCCCTAACATGCAAATATGCTGAAAGGCAAGAATAACTGAGGGAACAAGATACTGAGACTGGAATTATGCAACAGTAAACTGAAGGACTGGAGAGGAACTAGTACCTTAAGTTGAAACAGAATCGAAAGGAAAGAGGTGAGGATACTTGGCTCTTATGGCTGCTTTTGCTTCCCAAGTAGCTCCCTTTACATCCTGACTCCTCCACAAAACCTTTACTGAAGCGACTTCCTTATTTCTCAACCTACGAACTTGACGGTCAATAATCTCAACTGGCACATATTCATAAGTAGACTATCCTTCACAGCCACATTCTCTAATGGTACTATCGATGCTAGATCACCCACACATTTCTTCAACAAGGAAATGTTAAATACTGGATGAACTATTGCTAGTTATGTGGGGAACTCTAACTCATAAACCACATTACCAACCCTGTTCAGAATTTTGTAAGGACCTACATATCTAGGACTAAGCTTCCCTTTCTTGTCAAATCTCATCAACCCCTCCATAGCTGACACCTTCAGGAAAACCCAATCATCAATTTTGAACTGTAAGTCTCTTCTCCTCACATCTACATGGGACTTCTCACGACTCTAAGCTACCTTAAGTCTATCTCTGATGAACTGAACTTTCTCCATAGCCTCATGAACTGAATATAGCCCAATCAAGGTTGCTTCACCTACTTCAAACCAACCAATCGGGGACCTGCATCTACGCCCATATAATGCCTCATACGGGGCCATCTGAATACTGGAATGGAACTTATTATTATAGGCAAACTCTATGAGAGGTAGGTGATCATCTCAACTACCCTTGAAATCGATCACGCAAGATCTCAACATGTCCTCTAAGGTCTGAATGGTACGGTCTACCTGAACATCCATCTATGGATGAAATGTTGTAATGATATTTACCTGAGTATTAAGACCTTTCTGAAATGATTTCTAGAAATGAGAGGTAAACTGAGGACATCTATCTGAGATGATAGACAAGGGAACCCCATGCAACCTGACTTTTTCGTTGATGTAGAGTTTGGCGTAGTCCTCTGCTGAATCTGTAGTCTTGATAGCCAATAAGTGAGCGGACTTAGTGACTCTGTCCACTATCACCCAAATGGAGTCATGTTGTCTGCGAGTATGAGGTAAACCCGTAATGAAATCTATGTTTATCATTTCCCACTTCCATGTAGGAATGTTAATCTCTTGAGTCATACCTCCTGGTTTTTGATGTTCTACCTTAACCTATTGACAATTAGGACACTTAGCCACAAAGTCTGCTATGTCCCTCTTCATGTCGTTCCACCAAAAGACATCCCGTAGATCACGGTACATCTTAGTGGCATCTGGATGAATAGAATATCTAGAATTATGGGCTTCTGTAAGGATATTCTGCCTCAACTCACCCACATTTGGAACACATAAGCAACCCTAGTAACAAAGCACACCATCTCCCCCTTGGGAGAAAACCTCGATTTTCTGCTGATGAACTACACCTTTCAACTGAAGTAATATAGGATCACTATCCTATTTTTCCTTAACCTCCGCTACCAATGAAGATTCTGATCCATTTTGAACTATCACACCACCATCTAATGTGTCCGTAAGGCAAACTCCTAAGCGAGAAAGTCAGTGAACATCTCTAGCTAATTTTTTCTTCTCCTCCTCAACATGTAACACACTACCCATAGATACTCTGCTAAGAGCATTTGTCTTGCTGGGATAGTATAGCACATTCATGTCATAGTTTTTTAGGAATTCAAGCCATCTCCTTTGACGAAGATTCAACTCTTTCTGGGTGAATACATACTGGAGGCTCTTATGATCTTTGAACACCATACAAGTAATGTCTCCAAATCTTTAGGGCAAATACTACGGCAATAAGCTCGAGGTCATGAGTTGGGTAGTTCTTCTCGTAGACCTTAAGCTGTCTAGAAGCATAAGATATGACCTTACCTCGCAGCATCAACACACAACTTAGGCCGAACCTGGAGGCATCATAATAAATCACATAACCATCTAAACCATCTCGTAGAGTCAAAACAAGAGTTGTAGTCAACCTAGTCTTCAGTTCTGAGAAGCTTTTCTCACACTCATCTAACCATTGAAACTTGACCTTTTTTTTTAGTCAACTTGGTCAATGGGGAAGCTATGGATGAAAATCCTTCAACAAATCTTGTGTAATAGCCGGCCAAACCCAAGAAACTTCTGAAATCTGTTGGAGAGGTGGATCTGGGCCAGTGTTGTACTGCCTCAATTTTATTAGAATCCACTCGGATCCCTTCACTGGATACCACATGTCCAAGAAAAGCAACCGACTATAACCAAAATTCACATATGTTGAACTTAGCGAATAATTGGAAATCTTTGAGATTTTGCAAAAAAACTCTCAGATAAGTCGCATGCTCCTCCTCACTCCGAGAATAAATGAGGATATCATCAATAAAGACGATAACGAACAAGTCTAAATACTATTTAAACACCATGTTCATTAAGTCCATGAAAGTTGCAGGAGCATTTGTTTGTCCAAAAAACATAACTATAAATTTATAGTGACCATACCAGGTCCTGAAGGCTGTCTTCGGGATGTCACTTTCTTTGATTCTAAGTTGATGATAGCCGAATCTAAGGTCTATCTTAGAAAATCAACTAGCACCCTTAAGTTGGTCGAACAAGTCATCAATCCTACGGATGGGATATTTGTTCTTGATTATGACTTTGTTCAACTGACGATAGTCAATGCACATTCTGAGAGAACTATCTTTCTTTCACACGAACAACACTAGATCACCCCATGGAGAGATACTCGGTTTGATGAAGCCCTTATCTAGAAGTTCTTTCAATTCCTTAAGCTCGGTTGGAGCTATTTTGTAAGGAGGAATCAAAATAGGCAGGGTATTTAGAAGGAGATCTATTCCAAAGTCGATCTCCCTTTCGGGAGGAACTCTGGGAAGATATTTTGGAAACTCATTTACTACCGAAGCTGACTCAAGAGTTGGGGTTTCAGAGTTTGAATCCTTAACCCGAACAAGATGATAGATATACACTTTGGAGATCATCTTCTTGGCCTTAAGGTAAGATATAAATCGACCTATAGGCACTGAGCTACTACCCTTCCACTCTAAGACTGGCTCGTTCGGAAATTGAAAATGAACGATTCTAGTTCTACAATCGGTTGAGGCATAACATGAATGTAACCAATCCATACCTAGAATGATATCAAAGTCTACTATTTCTAACTCTACAAGGTCTACTGAGGTGACTTTCTGACAGACTGGGATAGGGCAATTTATGTATACCCGTCTAGCTATAACTGGGTCACCAACTAGAGTAGAGACTAAGAAGGGTTTTGAGAGAGTTTTTGGACTAACACTGAAGTTTACTACTATATAGGAAGTTACAAAACATAGTGTAGCCCCGGGACCTAACAATGCATACACATCTAAATGAAAGACTCGTAATGTACCAGTGACCACATCAGGAGAATCTTCCTGGTCCTGGTGATCCTGGAGAGCATACAATGTGTTCTGGCGCTAACCGCCACCTGTACCAGATGAAGCACCCTGCTGAGTTGGGCGACCTGCTGGTGCTGCTGGAGATGTAGACTGAGCCTTGTTGTTATTACCTCATTGCCCCTTCCTGGTAGAAGGGCAATCCTTCAACCTATGGCCAGACTGACCATACCCAAAGCACCCTTCCCTACCTGCAAGACACTCGCCTGGATGGTTCTTACCACACTTTGGACAAGTTGGGAAAGTCATGTACCTAAAGTACTCCTTTGAGACTTAGAGCCTAATGCCCTACCTTTCTAATCCTGTTGAAACCTTGAGGATGGAGCACTAGCTGATGAAGGTGTTGGGGATGTAGGTCTTTACTGAAACTGTGAGCGAGTCCCACCGCCGGACTTTTGTTGTGAGTATTCATAATTTTCTAGCCTTTTTGTTATCCTTAGCCATTTCCCTAAGCTTATATTCCTCAACCTGCTGAGAATGAGTCATTACCCTGGAGATATCCATATCCTCTATAAGCATAGCACTCTTACACTCGGTCTTTACCATATTGGATACCCAAACAAGATCTTGCTCATTTGGGTCCTTGGATTAACCACAATGTGTGGAGCATACCTAGAGAACTAGGTGAACTTCACCCTGTACTCTTGGACCGACATTGAACCCTGCTTCAAGTTCATAAACTCTTGTGCCTTAGTTTCTCCCAACTCCCTTGGGAAGAACCTGTCCAGAAAAGCTCCAGCAAAACAATCCCAAGTCACAGGAGCTGCATCTGTACCCCTGTTGTCTTTCCACTGAGTGAACCAGATATGAGCCATATCCTTAAGTTGGTAGGATGCCATCTCCACCCTATCATTTCCAGTCACTTGCATCACTTCTAGTATCTTCTTGACTTCATCAATGAAGTTTTGTGGGTCTTCACCAACCTTGGACCATAGAAACTCAGGCGGATTCATCCGAACAAAGTATCGAACCCTAGCTGCATGATCCACCATTCGTGTTTGTAAGAACTGGGGCCTGCTGATTGTTCTGATTAGATACACTCTAAGCAAAGAGCTGGATCGCATTACGAAACTCTACATTTGAAACCTCATGGTTCGGGACTAGAGGAACTGCATTAGCATTGTGTGTATTAGCATTCCATACGTTCGCTGTACGAGGAGGCATGATCTGAAATGCATAATGATGGATTAGAAAGGAGAAGTTGGATCATACCCACACACGATAAGAATAGCAAAGAAAGTGAGGTTTTCTTAAAACACTTTGTAGCTTCCCGTCATAGATGTGGCGCACTTCACGCCCATGAAAGAGACTCTACTTAGTGTGGCTTTTAGACATCCTAGGACTGTTGAACCTAATGCTCTGATTCCAAGTTAGTCACGCCCCGAGGCTACCCACTTGACGTAACATGGGACCTACGATCACGAGTGACCCCAAGCTAACTTTGTGTATGGCATATATCAAACATATTGAGAATAACTGAATAAGACATGTACTATGCGGAAGCTAAAACAATGGATAACTGAAAGAGGGGAAAAACCTAACTAGTCTGAATATATAAAATATAATGGAAGTCTAGTGATGACTGAAACACCACTTAACAACTCAAGCTGCATCTACTACTATGTTTGAAAAGCCTCTAACTGAGTTGAGTTCCTGGGACATGCCCTCAGCTAACTCTAACAAAACTAAATATAAAGACTAAAATGGAAAGCATGCCTATTATCCTCAAAGTATAAGGACTCACCACTGAATCTACTGAAGTCGGACCAAGAATCTATCTAAGTGTGATTTGGATGCTGAGTACTTAAACCTACATCATGAAAGGATGTAGCGCAGAGTATGCATCAATACTTGGAATGTACTGAGCATGCAGGATATAGTTACTAAGCTGAATAAAGTACATAGGTTGAACAATACATAACTGAGCAATAATATAATCTGAACAAGGATATGTAGATGTACTGAAGTATAACTGAACTGAATGAAATGACCAAGTATTAATCATGAAAATAACATGCTAAACTGAATGCTGAAGTATATACTGAAAACCTGGTCAAATGGACTAAGAGTCTGACTGTGGGAGCTACTATTAACCGACATAAACCAAGTGAGTTAAAGGTGGAGTCCAATGTATACGCCCCATCGAGAGGACCCAATATACCTTGCAAGGTCTATAAAGGCATAACTGTGGTGTGATCACTGATAGTGATGCCCAACTGAGGGGACTTATAATCCTATGCGGGCACATAGTTCTGGGACTATGAGGGTACGTTGAACCCTAGTCCAACTCAGTGCTAAGTCTACTCCCAACTGGATATATATGAAGCTAAAATGCACTAAATACTGAATAGCTCATAAAACTAACATGCTAACTGAGAATGCAACATTTATATACTCAAAATGTGACATTCAAAATCTGGAGCTTGATTTTTTGTTTAACTGACCTTGCAAGTATAATTCATGAACTAAGAGAATTTACATAAACTATGGTTCTGAGTTTTATACAAGGAATTAAGCAAACTTTCCAAGAAACATGCTATTTTGATTAAGGACACTACAACAGCTAAATCACAACAAATTTCCAAGGTATTAGAAACCCTACGTCTAAACAAGATATGGAGAATCAAATTACTGACTGAATTCTAGGGACCTAGTGGATGAAAATAATCCACTAACGAAATCTACTGAGAAATCCTTTGGATTTCGAGGCTGAACTTTGAAGAACACTGCTGCTTGTTCTTGAAAAATATTGGCGCCTCTTTCTCCTCTTTTTATTCTAACTTGGTTGATTTTTGGAGAATGAGGGTTTTGGGTATGTCTGACTAGATTATTAGGATTAGACTGAGTAAAACGACGTACTTTAGGCATGAAACGACATAGTTTAAGTGCCTAATGCATAGGGGAAAGGACCAAAATGACCCTAACTTAAAACTGACGAGTGTCATCTATTACAGGACTGACTGGCCGTCGTTTGAACTACCAACCATCGACTGGGTTGTGTTTCATGCTCTACCCAACAAGGCTTCACTAAAACGAGCATAACTCTTTACTCCAAGCTTGGATTTTAGTAAACTCGATAAAGTTAGAAAGAGGTCTCAATTATCTTTAATTTGATAGGTCATGGGTCACTTTATTCATTTTGTGCTAAAATATATGACTATTTGAAGTCAACTGAAGGCTTGAAGGCTGATTTGTCCCATTCACGGTCCACTTCATGGATTGTATGAGAAACCACGGGCCGTATAGACGACCGTGATTCCTCACATGAACTATGGTGGTTCTTGGCTGACTTTCACGGGACACTTGACGGATTGTGTGGGGTTCCATGGACCGTCTAGTGATCCGTGATTCCTCACACTAGATAGGGGCTCCTGGTTCGAGTTCACGGGCACTATAACGACCCATGTAAAGGACTGTGGTGCTCCACTTCCTCCAAGAGTATGAACCACGATGAAGGTGACGAGTCGTGGTTCTATACATGACCCATGGACCCTTCCGTGGTTCACCTTTTTCCTCTTGTTCTCTCTTAGTCAAATTTCTTAGGTGTTACAGTCAAGCACTTGAGAATCTTCATGAGCATAGCCTATGCTCATGTTCCACATCAAGGGAGAGCTGAACTTGACGATCAAAGTGTCAAATATGTGTTTGTTGGCTATGACGCGAGTTCCAAAGGCTAAAAATTATACAATCCAAGTAATAACAAGGTTGTGGCGAGTGACGATGTTGAATTTGACTAAGAAGCAACATGGAATTGGAAGGCTCCGGAAGAAACAACATATGATTTTTTTTCCATATTTTTGAGATGAAGAAGAACAGGAGACCATGACACCTGCACAAGATGCAACCCCACCGCCTTCACCAGCAAATATTGCATTTCTATCTACTCAAGGGAGTTTAAGTGAAAGACCGCACAGGATGAGAAGCAACATGGAATTGGAAGGCTCCGGAAGAAACAACATATGATTTTTTTTCCATATTTTTTAGATGAAGAAGAACAGGAGACCATGACACCTGCACAAGATGCAACCCCACCGCCTTCACCAGCAAATATTGCATCTCTATCTACTCAAGGGAGTTTAAGTGAAAGACCGCACAGGATGAGGAGCATCACAGAACTCTAAGATGACATAAAGGACATTACTAATTTTGATTTTTTGTGTTGTCTCTTTGTTGATAGTGAACCAATGAATTTTGATGAAGCTTTTACTGACAAAAGTGGAGACTAGTCATGGAGTAAAGGAGATCTAGTCAATAGAGAAGAACAACACTTGGGAGTTAACAATTCTTCATAAGGATTATCGAGCAATTGGAGTCAAATAGGTATACAAGGCACAAAAAAATGCTCAACGGAGAGGTAGAAAGATACAAGGCAAAAAACTTGGGCTAAATGTTACAAGAAAAGGCATGACATCGACTACAAGAAAGTCTATTCACCTGCTACCCGCATAAAGATGATCCATTTATTGATCTCTTTGGCGGCACAAATGAAGTGGAAAATCCATCAACTAGATGTCAAATCAGCATTCTTGAATGGATATCTTGAAGAAGAAGTCTACGTTGAGAAACCATTGGGCTTTGTGATAAAAATCATGAAGATAAGGTGTTGAGGTTGAAGAAAGCCTTACATGGGTTCAAGCAAGCTCCACGAGCTTGGAAAAGTTGCATTGACAAATACTCTCATGACAATGAGTTTACTCATTTTCTCCATGAATATGCTCTTTACATTAAATTTCATACTAATGAAGATATTCATCTTATTTGCCTTTATGTTGATGATCTTATTCTGACGGGTAATAACCCAGTTTTGTTTGAAGCTTTCAAGAAAGCTATGTCCCTTGCATTTGAGATGACAGACATAGGGATCATGCAACATTACTTGGGCCTAGAAGTGAAGAAAATAGAGAAAGGCATCTTCATATCTCAAGAAAGCTATACAAAGGAGATTTTGAAGAAGTTCAACATGTTTGACTGCAACCCTATGAAAACCCCAATGGAAAGTGGAACAAAATTGTCAAATATTGATGATGGAGAATATGTGGACTCCACTATGTTCAAAAGTCTCATAGGAACTCTGAGGTACTTGACATGTACGAGACCAAATATACTCTTCGCGATTGGAGTAGTAAGTTGCTTCATTGGAGCTCCTACCTCCACTCACTTGAAGGTCGCTAGAAAAATTCTACGTTACCTAAAAGGTACAATCAACCTCAGACTATTTTATTCTTCTTCTGATGATTTTAATCTGGTGGGATATTGTGATAGTGATTATGCAGGAGACGTTGATGATAGAAAAAACACATCTGGTTTTGTGTTTTTATTGAGTGATTATGTTATTTCTTGGAGTTCAAAGAAACAATCAATTGTTATTCTCTCGACTTGTGAAGTTGAATATGTGGCAACAACACCATGTACGTGTCATGCTATTTTGTTGAGGATATTGTTGATTTGCCACAAATTGAAGCCACAATGATTTGTGTTGATAAGAAATTTGCGCAGGCACTTTTCAAGAATCCAGTGTATCATGATTGGAGCAAGCTCATAGACACAAGGTATTACTTTATTCGAGAATGCATTTCCAAGAAAGAGATAGAGCTCAAGTATGTGAAATATCATGATCAAAATGTGGATATCTTTACAAAGTCTCTCAAGTTTGAAGAATTTCAGAGATTGAAATCAAGCCTTGGAGTAAAGAAGAAAAATCAAAATTAAGGGAGAGATTTGTGGGAACAAAAGCTTGGCAGCAACTAATTTGGTACACACTTGTGGAAATTAATAGCCATGTGAAAGTTGACAACCACAAATGTGAAAGTTTGCAGCCACATTTGTGGAAGTTGGTAGTCGAATTTTGGTAGAGTTTTGGTGGAGTTTGCAGCCAAACTTTGTGAAAATTGGTTGCCACATTTGTGTTACTAATGATGTAATCAAGAGGTTCAAAACTCTATAAATAGAGTAGTAATTGAACACTTGAAGACACACCAAAATAGAGAAAACAATAGAGAGTAGAGAGAGTAATCCATAAGCTATTTCGTAGTTTTTGAGAAATTAGTATGAAGTAATATTATTGTGAGTTGTAAGAAATAAAAGAGTGTTGTTCTTGCAAAAGAGTAGTAGTTTGTTGACACTATCAAGTTTTCATCAATATTATTGTATTACTTCTTTTTGGGTATCATAGTTACCCCATTTTAATATTTGGTGACATTGTTACTCTCTTCCTATAGCTATTTAGCATGGACATTATCCTGGGTGTGATTATCATTTTGTCCGACAAAGAAAACTTCTTGAAAATAACTTTCTTTTTCATTTTCAATTTTTGTGGTGTTACTGTCTTATCCTTTATTTGAGTAGTGTTTCTTCTTCTTTCCTACTCATGATTGTTACTCAGTATCCAATATGAGCTTAATAATATATGGACATTAAATCATCTCATTGAGGTAAAATGAAAATTTTGAAATTAAATTGTTTTCTAAAAAAAAGTGAAATTCTCGTAGTGACAAATTAAAAATAAAAGTGTTTCAAGTAAATTGAAATAAGGTGAACAATTTTTATTGGTGTCACCTCCCACCCCACTCCCCTCCCACAAATATGGTGTTTTATTAGAAGAGAAGAGTAACCCATTTAATTGAGTGTGGCTTTACACAACACATGACACATTTGGGCACATGGATGTCTAGCAGTTATTAATTATTTATTATAATAAGTGGAGGAAGTGATTAGTTGTCCGTTAGTTGGCTACTGTGAGTCGGTTATTAGAATTAGTAAGTTAAGCTTATTTAGGTACATTAAAGGAGATATAAATGGAACTTATACTGCTTCTTATTCATTACTCGATCTATTGAGCTAGCATTGACTTTTATCATAGTATCATAGCCATGCAACCATATATATTCTCTAAGGCTTCGAGAGTTGAAGATAGGTGTATTTAGAGTTAGAATCAAATTTTATTTTTCAAGTTCCGTTGAGAAATTCCAATGATAATTGGCAATAATGAGTTGCCAAAGAAGTTAAGTCACAATCATCCTCTATATTTACAATCGAGATACAATTTAGGGACTATTTTGATCTCCATTCTTTGTTTATTTTGAAACCACTTCTTTGGTTTTGGTCCCTCCTTGGACATTGCATACCTTAGCGCATGCAAAATACCTAAGTTGAGGGTGGGTTTTGTGAGTGGAGAGTAAATATAAAATGGGGTATAAATAAAGATAGGGTGACAATAACTAGAGCTTGGGGATGTTGTGTTTCATGATGAGTTGAATAAGTTATGTTAAAAAACAAAAGGGAAAATAATAATGTTGAGGCACATCCAAAGCATCACAAATGAAGAAATTAAAAGAATAAACATGGTTGGCTAAGAAAATGAGGGAAGAAGGGTGAAGATGGTCTCAAGGAGCGTGTAGACACTATTCCCAAATGTAACCTACCTTTACCCTAAGCCTACATTACAACATGAACAAGTCCTATAGTGATCCTAGGTCATTTTTCTATAAAAATTGGTGTGAAGATAATAAAGACAAGCATATGATTTGTGAGTGCATTGTATGAATTTCATTTTGAGTATGAGTGTCTTGTATTGTCCCTCATAAATAATTTGAAACTGTTGTGAATGTTAATAATCCATGAGTTTGTAAATATAGTGTTATGTGTTGCTTGAGGACAAGCAAATGTTCTAAGTTGAGGGTGTTGATGTGCTATAAATTGACAACACATTTGATGCTTTTGGCTATGAATAATTTCTAGTTCTTAAGCAACAATAGTGTCTTTTAATAGTTTTTCTATTGTGTTAAACATAACACCGATCAATTTGAAAAAGAAAGTAAAATAAAGCCAAGTGTTTCTAAAGGAGATTCAGACAACAAGCCCAAAAGATCGTCAGGTCTATAACAGACCGTCAGACCTGTGATGAAAGGGCAGGCCAACCATCACACTTGCAGAAATATAACTACTTTCTGATGTTCAGTTGATGACGAAGGTGAGGGGGCGTTAGGTTTATGACGGGCCATCAGGTGAAGCGTCACACCTATAGAGTTGAGGCTACTTTCTAAAGTTCAGTTGACGGTGAAGGTGAAAAGAAGACGACAACCAAAGCAACGGACCATCACATTAGGTGAATCGTCGGGCAAATCTTGAAAGACTAGCTCTCTTATTTTAAATTTCAAAATTCCTGGAACTATAAATATTTTTTTTTTTTAGGGTTTATTTTGACATCTTGTTTTTAGCAAAGGACACACTATGCTTGAACGAGAGTTTTGCATTGGTTTCTTGGAATCAAAGTGTATGATTGCCTTTACCTTTGTAAGTAAATTTGTATTGAATGAATGCAATTATCTATAATGAGTGGTGAAACTCCACAACCAAGGATTGTGGAATTCATGACGAATTGACCTAAAAATGAGATTTTTATGGAATGAATCGTGTATTATGATTGTATATCTTATTCTCTCTTTCATATTAATTGATTTCTAATAGTTTCAAACATTAGAGTCTACCCTAAGTTTGATTTATTTGAGTATAAAAGCAATAAAACTTGAGAAAAGATAATAACGAGAATTCGATAATCTGAACTCGTCTAATGGTTAATGCTGCAACAAGATTAACCAACTTTGAGTACTTTAGTTCGAAAGAATAAAAGTGATATGCATTTAATTCTGTTGAGAAATGATTAAATGTAGCATGATTTTGATAAATTGGTATACTATCAATGCAAGGTGAAATTTCGTATTAACCTGAAAATGGTTAAACAGTCTTGGTGGACATAGTCCTGGTTAATTCTCTCTATACATTCCCAGTTAAGTAATATTGTTGATTGTTACATTCTCACAAAATGATTCTAAAAATAAATCTCAATTCTCCCATACTTCTCATTTATTTTAAAAATAAGTAAATAATAGTAAATCACCGCACATGGCTTAGTTCTCGTCTTATTTTATGTGAGATTCGACCCCAACCTAGTTGGATTTTATATTTGACATCAACCACATTACACTTCTTTAAGGAGATGTAATTTGGGCGTATCGAGGGGTTCAATATGAAACAAGCACAAGAATTGAAAATAACAAAATAAAGGATAGGTTGATCAAAGACCTTTTCAATCAACAATAGAAAGGGGATTTGAGAATTGAAATTCAATCAATATTCATACGATCCATAAGAAATAACTAACTACTATCTAAATAATCATGGGTAAGTCAACTTTGTCGTGGGTTGTTGAGTACTCACTTGTCTATTTGTTTATAGATTATGTCATGTGCTTTCATTTATATACAATGGTATGATATGATATAATGTGCTTGTCTGACTCACTTTAAGTTAGGGACATGATAAAATATAAGATTTTACTTTTGTAGAAATATTTTAACCTTTGAAACGAACCATAGAATAGTTCATGTTGAATTTAAGTAAATAAATAAAACAAAGTAGATACTAACTTTTTTCTTTAGGCAATGGCGGGAGAATGATGGAAACAATAAAGAGAGAATATATGAAAACTATAAGGGGGGACAAAATGACAAATCAATTTATGGAATTCATTCACGTGCTCAAGAAAAGTGAGAAATACCCTTTGTCATGTTAGCATAAATGACTTAATAGACACATTTTAGATGATATTGAAGTGCTAAAGTAAAACAAGATTAAGTTAAAGTGTTAAAATGAAAAATTTAAATTCATGTGGTTGTGAAAAATAACATTTATAAGTAAAAAAAAATAACATTTATAAGTTAAAAAAAAAAATTAAAATGGGGGGCCCTAAAAATATGGGGCCCCAAGTGATGACTTTAGTGGCCTAGGGGTTGAGACGGCCCTGACACTCTGTCTCATTTACTTTCATTAAGATCAAGAGTTTGACTATAAATGCATATTTGAACAATTAAGACGTTATCTTCGAATGTAAATGTTTAAGATTGTCTGTTTTTCAATATCTGATTGTGCATAACTTATGTATATGTAAATATCATAAATATACAATTCAAAAAAATAATTTAATAAATTAAAATTATTTTATTTGATTTTAAAAAAGTATATTTATGTTTTCAAGTAATGGTGGAGATTAGGGGTGTACATAGGTCGGTTTTTTTATTAAGAAATTAACTAAACCAATTATGACAGTTTATTAAATCTAAAGCCAAATTAAACCAACACAGTTAGTTATTTCGATTTCAGTTTTAGTTTTTTTTTTTTGGGTACAATTATATTGTGATTGAAAAAGAGGTTAAATATATTTTCAGTTACCAGTATAATAGGCTTAAACCTTTAAAAGGATAAATGAGTAGAAATCTTCAAAAAGATTTAAAATTCACATGAGTACAAAATACTTCCATTGAAATATATAAGTTCAATATGTTCAATTTATAAGATTAAAGGTTAAAGTCAAACTAAATACAAAACAAAATATTTACAAAGTAAATTGATAACTTCTAATATAAAAAAATTATAATAGTATAATTGTAACTTTTGATCTGAATACAAAATAAAAAATTTACAAGCCAAAATTTGAAATAATATATTTAAACATTGAAAATTATAAACCAATTTAATTAATATTTTTTTATGTATAAAATAATATATATATATATATATAAAGTTGGTTTGGTTTGGTTATAGTTTTGAATTATTTTTTTAATACCAAACCAAATCAAGAGCGGTCAAATTTTTTTTAATGCCAAAGCAACCAAACCAAACTACAAGTCTGCTATTTTTTTCGATTTGACTTGGTTCGTCGGTTCGATTTGGCTTTATGGTTTGACTTGTACACCCCTAGTGGAGATGATTTGTAATGGTGGTGGTGATGGTAATGATTGGTGTTAGTAGCTAGTAATGGTGATGATGATAGTTGTGGCGGTGGAAGTGGTTTGTGTTATATTGATTGTCATGATGTGGTGATTGTGATTGTAATGGTGAATTTGGTTGATGTTAGTAATTGGTGGCGTTGATGGTAGTGGCCAAAGAATATTTGATGATTGACCATTTTATAGGTGGTAGTTGTTATAGTTGGTAGTACGGATCGACCGCACTAGTGTTAGTAGTTAATAGTATTGGTAGAGGTGGTGGTGACGTTGGTTGAAAAATGTATGATGATTGACGATGTGTTGATGGTAGTTGGCGGCAAGTCAAGTTGTGATAGCGGTGATGGAGTGGCATCAACAAAAGAGACGACAGTAATGGTGGCAACGAATATAGTTATAATGATGAAGATGATAAATATGGTAGCAATTGACATGAGTGACTAACAACGTTGGTGGTTGTGACTTGTGATGACATAGGTGGTGATTGTAAAGGGAATAGTGATTAGTAGTGGTAATCGACAATTGTGAATATTTTTATTTAAATAAGAACTTAACCAAAATAAAATAATGTTTTGACCTATTCAAACAGAAGACCCCTCTAGTAGTACATACAAATGAAACCTTCTTTTTCTTGTGTGTAGTGTGTACACGTATTAATTCAAAGTAATAGAAAAAAAGAGTCTAAACCTCTAATAAAACATGAGATTCGTGCCTTCAACTAGATCTACCTAAAGGCGCGGGCTGGTAAAGGGTGGCCTTAATATTCAATGTGACGTATGCCGCCAATATAAAGTCTGACAAAATAGACAGAAAATGGCATTTGAACAAATCTCCTCTTCAAACCCAACATAGAATCATATTTTGGAAAAATTATTTAAATATCAACTTATTTTATCATATTTTTTAAAAAATTTCATTTTGTAAAAAGAATTACAAAAATTTCTACTCTCATATTCTCAAATATATATCACTTCACGCGATGTATCAGAACGTAATACATCACTTTATCCGATGTATCGATCGTATACATTACTATATGTGATATATTACGCAATGTATCGCGATATTGAGAGATATATCCATAATCAAAACGCGATTTATAAAAACGTTTTGAGATATATCTAAATTCCACCAAATTTAAGGTAGTTTTGTTATTTGAAAAAGAATAGCAATAAAATGTATTTAACGTGTGAAAAAATTGTGTAATATTACATGTTATTTTACCCACACAATTTAATAGTTAACCATAGTTAGTTTGTAGTAGGTGGGTTGACTAGTCTGGGTTGGTAGGCGTTCGCCTGTCTCCTCTCTTCTTCCTCACCTCCTGCATATATTGCTCTCCCCTCTCTTTTTTATTTTCTTACAAAGTCTCTCCAAACCTAACCAAATTCCCCAAATTCTAAGCCTAACAAGAAAACACAACTCTCTTTTTCATCGCCTTCAGCTAAATCATCTTAACTGGGTAATTAGCGATTACCCTGTTGAACAAAGTTCATATACAATTTCATTACATTTTTCGATAATTCAGAGAAATGGATTCTACATCAGAAAAGCTTTCTCCTTTCGATTTTATGGCAGCGATTTTTAAAGGAGGAAAGATATTTGATAAACTGAATTCGTCATCAGATTCTGGTGACTCAACTTCTCCAGCTTCATTGACAGCTTTGTTGATGGAGAATAAGGATTTGATGATGATATTGACAACCTCAGTAGCTGTTTTAATCGGATGTGCAGTTGTTTTGATGTGGCGGCGCTCGTCAACATCTGCTAAGAAGGTTGGGGAGCTACCTAAGTTGGTGGTTCCTAAGACGGTTGTAGAACCTGAAGAGATTGATGATGGAAAGAAGAAGGTTACCATCTTTTTCGGAACCCAGACTGGTACAGCAGAAGGCTTCGCAAAGGTTTGCCAATTTAAATTTAATTTGTATTCTTGTTGTTGGAGGTTAAAGAAGTTGAAGTCCTAGAATATATAGACAAATTTTTTATTTGAATTTTGGTGATCATGATTTTGGAGTTGTTGAACTTGTCAAAATGAGTAATCATACTTGAGATCCAAAAAGTAAAAGTTAACAACTTTTAACATGTAAATTGAGTTGTTTGTCCGCATATAATTTTGTGATCTCAGCAAATGATTTGCAATTAAAAGAGAATAATAAGTGATTGTGAATGTGTTTTTGTGCAGGCACTTGCTGAGGAAGCCAAGGCCAGATATGAGAAGGCTGTCT
>JAJOOR010023675.1:0-23626 GCA_036250505.1 Solanum acaule
CAAAACTTGGGCAGAAAGCAACTCTTGTTGTGGCTGATTCTTGGACTCTTCTTGACCTTATTTGCACGAAATTGGACCTTAAAATTCCTCATCTTGGGCTTGAATTTGGGCCACTAAATAATTGTAGCATTTGAACAATTCCTCTCCCTTGGGCTTGAGCTCTTCTTCCCCAATAAGACACCTTTGGATCAGCGATTGAAGCCCATTGAGCTTATCATTGAATTCCTTGGTTTGAGATCTTGTTATGGGCCTCCTTGGAGTTTCTAAAGCTTCATCCTTGTCCTTCAATGGAGTAGAGCTTCCTTGGATGCTATCAATAGGAGACATCGACAAGGCCTGCACGCATAGAGCGTGGCGTGTGCGCATCTGGCAAACGACATCGGCCAACGGCATGCAGCATCAACCAAGGCCTGCACGCATCAGCCATGGCGTGTGCGCATCGATTGTTCGTGGACTGAACGAATCGGCCTTGGCCTGTGCACATATCTCAGTCAACGTCGACCGTGTACTGCCCGCATCAGCCGTGGCCTGTGCACATCGCTCAGTTGTCGTCGGGCATGACATACTCGCATCGCCTTTTGCCTGCACACATCGATCATCCGACGTCGCGCGTGGCCTGCCCGCATCTCCTTTGGCCTGCACACAATGATTAGTCGACGTCGGACAAGGCCTGCCCGCATCACCTTTGGCCTGCACACAATCGTCAGCAGACGTTAGACGTGGGCTGCCACTATAGTCCTTGTCCTGCAACCATCGGTAAGCCGATGTCAGACGTGGCTTACGAGCCTCGCCCGTAGCCTGCACACATCGGTCTGCCGACGTCAGACGTGGCATGGCCGAATCGTACGTGGGCTACACACTCGATCAACCGACGTCGGACGTGGCCTGCCAGCATCATTTGTAGCCTGCATACATAGGTTTGCTGACGTCGGACGTGGCCTGGCCTCATCGTCTGTGGCCTGCACACATCGGTCAGCCAACGTCGGACGTGGCCTGCCAACATCGTCTATGTCTTGCACTTGTTAGACGAACGACGTCGCACGCGGCGACATTGGTCGAGGTCTAGTCCACAACATGCGGATGTCCATGTCGTACAATAATCAAAAGTGTTTGAAATACCCTTCATGCATGACAACATATTCATCTATTTTCAACGTTTCCGCCTCACGTGGTTCATTCGTACCAATCTTCATTACTTTTATGGTTCGTACGATATTGAAACAACTTTTATTTGTACAAATATGTATTCTATCATTAGTTTCACATGTTTAGAAGTGTTTTCGATCATTTTCTTACTTTTTTTACTTTTATTCATTTTTTAAATTTATTTCTACGGTTTTTTTTTACGTCACATTTTGAAAATTAAAATTTATGAAATTATTGAATTTAAGGTTACTAAACCATGATTGGTCACTATACAGGAAGAAATCGTAATGCTCGATACTTGGTCCAACCTATCCCCGTTCAACGATGTAGTTAGGTTGTCATTTATCGTAGGTGATTAGAGGTCGGAAGACCATGATCATACATTTAACCATGTGAATCAATAACTAGATAATCAAATAAGTTGATGAAATTGATGCTAAACATGATTGTTAGTTAAATTATGATCCTAGATCGATTCATTCATTGATTGTGTAAACATCTATCTTTTCTTAGTTAATTACTTTTTAGTTATTCTGTCTTTATTTTTAGTTTAGTTAATATATTCATCTTTTGAAATCCTCCCCATAAATAAATAATTAGAATTAATATAATTTAGTAAGAATAATTAATTGACAAGTTATTTGGGTTCGATAATCCGATTCTTTTGATGGCCACTATATTACTTGTGTGACCGCGCACACTTGTGTGTGCAATTGGAAGCAACATATGTCATATAGGTATGTTCAGTATACGTCTGCACGCTCAAAGTAAATAATTAGTAGACACGGTGCTGCTTTAGCTAGTGGCTTGAGACAAAAAAGTAAAGAAAGATGATTCATATGAAATTAAACATCTTTTTCAACTAGATGAGAAAATAAAGAAGTATTGAGAGTAAAAGATAATGGATACCATTTTCGAACACCGTATATCCATTACAACTCATGGTTTGCTGAGGATTTGGAGATGTCATTGCTTGTTTTTTGCATGGCGAACTTCGATGATCTCTGCAGCGAGCTAGATGACTTGACAATAATCCAATTGTAAAGAGGTGGATGCTTGATAATAGTCCAATTGTAACAAGATGAATGCTTGATAATAATCCAACTGTAATGAGGTGGGGCTCGATAAAATTTCAACTATAACGAGGTAGATGATTGATGTTTGCATAATCAAGACACAACTTTCGATGCAAGTGTCTATGAACGTACAATAGTTTATTTACCCGACCAAGGGTTGGGATCGTTCCCAAGGGAGTGGTTTTGAGAATTAATAAAAAAATAAAATTTAGTTCTAACTAGTCATAGCTAAAGACATTAACGATTAAAAACATTGTAAATTAAAAGGAGACACAAGAGTGTCAATTAACAATGGGGGGTTTTGTCACAAGTAAGTAAAAACAGCAAAATAAACAAGGATTTCTAAGTAATGAGAGGGGATCCTTGGGATGTGATGGGAATACGGGTTAAACTAGATTATTGGGTACATGCTTTCGATAGAAGATTCATAGAATAATTGTGACTAGGCTAAACTTTAAGGGGAATAAGCTCTCTCTCGAGCAACTTACCCCGTTTCAAATGCGTTCCTCTCGGACACCCACTTGCCGCATGAAGACCAGCCTACTCCTTAACCTACTCACTCTCTCGAGCTGAGTGTGTGGGAATGAGACTAGGATTCACTCTCTCGAGCTGAACCTCATGTCGACCCACTCCCACCGGCCATCAATTTATAGTTTTAGTTTTACGACCTCCCTTTCGAGCAAGCCGAAACACACATAAATAAACTTGTATTTGCAACTACAAATTCATTAAATTCATCCACAACTACTAAACGAAATCACAATCAAACTACGATTAAACTATCAGCAAGCAAGACCCAATAATTATCTTAACTAATATTCGCTAAATCACACCCCAAGAATTGGGGGGTTTAGCCACACATGTATAAGAGATAGAAATTTATACCAAATTGAGCTCGCATTCAACTGGGTATGAAGATTTAAGTCTTGATACATGCCAAATTGAAGAATCCAAGAGATCCAAATCCAAATCTTGAAAATGGAACCCTTTGGATCTTCAAGTCTTCAAAACCCTTTCAAACTTAGAGCAAAAATATCACAAAGTACTATTATATATGAAAATTATAATAATTGTTCCACTTAAAACTACAACTCTAACTAGTATTTATAGTTTTCACAGATTTGTGCTGCAGTGGATCATTCGGCATCGTTAGTCAGAATCGCCGATCAACTCGGCAATTCGCTTTTTGGTGTAGTTTACCGCTATCTTGCACCAGCCTTCAGCATCGTCGTGCTCTGAGTCATTGGGCAACATGGTACTGTTTCGCGGACCTTCTCGGCGATGCGCCAACTGCTCCTTTTTTCCGCCGACTTGATCCTTTCCTTCAAGGCTCAGCACACTGGAACAAAAGGCGAAGTAAGACCCTTCGGCGACTCACCAAGTGGACTCGGCGATCCTCAGGCCTTCATTTCTTCGTTCTTTTCAGGCTTTTCGTTCCTTTTTGCGACTTAGTGTCCATGCTTTCCTTCAAACTTCAAATACTTGAACTTAAGTGTTTTTAATTAGATATTGGGATAAAAATAAGCATTTGAGGACACCATTTCTATTAAAATATAGCCCTAAATGAGTTCAATTTGTGGACTTATCAACACCCCAACTTAAACTTTTGCTTGTCCTCAAGTTCAGCAGTTCAACAAGGATATCTCAAACAGTGCTACACAAGACTCAATTATGAATGTACACAACAAGACTCAATTTACTTATGCAAGGATCAATTGTGTACTCAAAGATTCAAGTTGTGACACACCATTACCAAAGATTCTCTAGCTCACAATACTTGCTTCAAATACAAGTTCAAGCTCAACAAAAGCCTTTGAATACCCTCACACAAATGATGATTCCATTTTCAAACGCAAAAGTATAATCAATTTAAAGTTTAGGAATCAGATACAACGCTCACACTCACAAAGATGAACACAATGCATGCTTTCACCCATAGGTTTGCTCGTATTTTCCAATCAACATTTGTTTCGACTTTCTCAAGATCACAATGGTCATAACAAGGCTTGTAACGGGGCTGAGTGCAAATGTATGGTCATTTAGGCTCAGTGACTTTTATCCTCATGAAATGTGGTGCTTTCAACACTTCCTTTCTTTTTCCTTCATCATTTTCATTAGTGCATCATAGGTCATCCTATTATTCGCTTCCCATGGATTGTTCGGAACTCTATTTCTTTGGTACTTTATTCCACAACTTTCTCTTTTTGTTTATATTCTTTTATTCTCTTTTTATATATATATATATATATATATATATGGAAGGGTTCCATTTTTCTCAACACCATGGGTTAAAGGAGACTTTCCTTGCACTTCTTGACTTTCCCTTTTCTTTTTCACCACACCCCCAACTTAGGCTTTTGGCCTAAGTTGGCTATTCAATTAACCACAATTCAAGAGGATTATAGGTAATGGATTAAGAAAGGTCTAGTTTTCATCAAGTTTCTTTCAAAGAAGGGTAAGGCTCAAAGGGTGTTCAAGAGAGAATCACACACTCACAAGGTAGGTCACAAAAGAGGTATATGTCAAATTGATTCACACTCTTTGAAGTTGCCTAAGATCATATCAAGAGAAAGTCTTACTTAGTCAACCGGACCAACAGGGCAAATTCTAGGTGTTGTCATGCATGGTTCCAGGTAAGCTTATAACACAAGGCATCGACACTTAAGTCAAACAAGATTCCACACTTTTGCTAGTGTGCAACTGTTATCACAAGAGAATCGATTTGATAAATGGCTAATTACAACGAGATGCAAAGAGTTCACATATTGTCTATTCAACTTCATTTGGCCTCATCGTACATTCATGTTCGTTCGATTGTAAGCACTACTCAAGTCATCGATATTGATAGAAACTAAGACTTAAATTTGCCAAGGAACAGTTGCATTCATGAGCATATAAAGGGTGGCAAAAATGGGAGAAAAATTCAAAATATTTCGGAAGGGTCAATGTCATTTTGCAATATAAAAATAAAAGGAGCCACAAGCTCAAACATCCACAGAAAAGACTTATTAACATAATTTTAAACAAAACAGCCCAAATATATACATGAAACACAAACAAAAGTAGCACACAAAAGGTGTGGGCCTCACCCCATCACAAACAAAAACATTTGTCCTCAAATGCAAATAACAAAATATCCAGAATGTAAATTAAAGGAAGACAGAGAGGGAGGTAAAGAGGGATCCTGTCTAAGCAGTCGCTCCATCTGCCAGGGCATCAGTGCCCGATGTGTCACTCTGAAATTTGATATTTTCCTGAAATTTTTTGCTCTTGTTTGTCAGGGTGGCATATCTCTTCCAGCTATTTTCGGTCTAGCCATTTCTCTTGCGCTGACTAAAATGGAATTGAATCTCTAGGCCACAATGTAATCCAAGTTCCGAGCACAAATCAACAACTAAAATACTCGAAAAGTGCATGAAATATAGAGAGACTAGAGTGCATGTGTGAGTTTGGACAAATAAAATGTAAGGGAAAGTGAATGAGGTTGAAACTTGTAAATCTTTGGCCTGCAAAAACTGGAGTTTTTGCCCACTCGGCGACATTAGTCAAGCTTGCCTACCCACACAGTGGAACGCCGACTGTTTAGTTTCTTCGCCGAAATTTACAGGACCTCTGGTTTACGGTGGGGTCCAAATGGCGGTTTCCATCGTGATCGCCGACATGGTCGGCGATTAGCCAATAATTTCCAAAGCTCGCCGAGTTTTACAGATTCCAATGTTGATGATGTCTTGGGTCAAATGGCGGATAAGGTCGGATTCACCGACCTTTAGCGACTCGCCGACTGGATTTATTGCTTGCCATCCTTCACTTTTTCGAATACTTCTCATACTTTAACCTGTACAAACAACACATCATTATTTTACCAAGAAATAAAAAAAAAACAATTAAAAGGGTTTTGGGTTGCCTCCCAAACAACGCCTTATTTAACGTCGTGGCACGACACGAGTCCCCAATCACATTCTATTGGTGGGGTTGTCCCTAGTGTTATTAGGTAACCCCAATAGTTCATTTGGGCAAAGAGGAGGCACCACATAATTCAGGAGTGTCTTGATCAGCTGGATCGATCTAGAGTGAGAGCCAACCATTTGATTCAATACTCTCCTTCATCTCTTCCAACATTTGATCTTGTTCGGTGATCTTTTGGAGAATTATTTGGAGTGTGTCCTCGACGCGATTGTTCTCCTTGTCTCTAAATTGTTTCCTCTTGTGAAGAGGTATGTACCTCCCTTGACTCTTGCACTGGTTTTCCACTTTTGATAATTTGGTTGAGAACTCGTTCAACTGAGTTACCAGTGCAGTTAACTCAAAGTCCCTCTCGACTTCTTGGCTCGTTTCAGCCGAGTTGTCACTATTTCCCCAGCCATGCTTAGGGTACCTACCTACATCAACAAATTCAAAGGAAAACAAAACTAAAAATAAAGTTAGTAAACTATGACTATCAAAAGCGAAATTCGTATTAAACAAAAAAATTTCACGTAACACCACTCCCCGGCAGCGGCGCCATTTTGATGTTTGCGTAATCAAGACACAACTTCCGATGCAAGTGTCTACGATCGTACAATACTTTAGTAACCCAACCAAGGGTTGGGATCGTTCCTAAGGGAGTGGTTTTGAGAATTAATAGAAAAATAAAATTTAGCTCTAACTAGTCGTAGCTAAAGACATTAACGATTAAAAACATTAAAAATTAAAAGGGGAGCCAACAATTATCTTAACCCATATTCTCTAAATCACACACCAAGAATTGGGGGTTTTAGCCACTCATGTATAAGAGATAGAAATTTATACCAAATTGAGCTCGCATTCAACTGGGTATGAAGATTTAAGTCTTGATACAAGCCAAAATTGAAGAATCCAAGAGACCCAAATCCAAATCTTGAAGATGGAACCCTTTGGATCTTCAAGTCTTCAAAACCCTCTCAAACTTAGAGCAAAAATATCAAAAAGTACTATTCTATATGAAAATTATAATAATTGTTCCACTTAAAACTACAACTCTAACTAGTATTTATAGTTTTCACAGATTTGTGTTGCAACGGATCATTCGGCGTCGTTAGTCGGAATCGCCGATCAACTCAGCGATTCACCTTTTGGTGTAGTTTACCGCCGTCTTGCACCAACCTTCAGCATCGTCGTGCTCTGGGTCATTAGGCGACATGGTACTACTTCGCGAAACTTCTCGACGATGCGCCAACTGCTCCCTTTTTCTGCCTACTTGATCCTTTCCTTCAGGGCTCAGCACACTGGAACAAAAGGCAAAGTAAGACCCTTCGGCGACTCGCCAAGTGGACTCGGCGATCCTCAGGCCTTCATTTCTTCATTCTTTTCAGGCTTTTCGTTACTTTTTGCGATGTAGTGTCCATGTTTTCCTTCAAACTTGAAATACCTGAAACTTAAGGGTTTTCATCAGATATTGGGATAAAATAAGCATTTAAGGACACAATTTCTATTAAAATATACCCCTAAATGAGTCCAATTTGTGGACTCATCAATGGCTTGATAATATTCCAAATGTAACAAGGTGGATGCTCGATAATATTCCAATTGTAACGAGGTGGATGACTTGATAATATTCTAACTGTAACGAGGTAGGTGGCTCGATAATATTCCAACTGTAACGAGGTGGATGGCTTGATAATATTCCAACTATAACGAGGTGGATGACTCAATAATATTTTAACTGTAACGAGGTGGATGCTCAGTAATATTTCAACTGTAACGAGATGGATGACTTGATAATATTCTAACTGTAACAACGTAGATGGCTCGATAATATTCCAACTATAACGAGGTGGATGGATCGATAATATTCCAACTGTAACGAGGTGGATGGCTCGATAATATTCCAATTGTAATGAGGTGGATGCTCAATAATAATTCAACTGTAAAGAGGTGGAGGCTCGATAATAATCCAACTGTAATGAGGTGGATGGATCAATAATATTCCAACTGTAATGAGGTGGATGGATCAATAATATTTCAACTATAACGAGGTGGAGGCTCGATAATAGTCCAATATAGTTCAAAATAGGAACCTGAAATACAAACAAATATACGAACCACTTATGGGCCCCAACAAAACTATGTACTAAAGTCTTTGATTAGCCAATCAAAACACATAATCCACTTATGAGGTGGATACCCAACAAATTTTAAAATCTTGACCCTTACATTTACTACAAAAAAATAGCGTTTAGCGATGCAAGTAATTCGTCGCTAACATAAATATATTCGTTGCTAAATTGGATTAGCGATGGCTTAGCGACGAAATTATGTTTGTTACTATTTTTCTCATTGCTAGCCTCTTAGTGACACAAAAAAATAATTTTGTTGCTAGTTTAGTGACGTCTCGGCAACAAATTATACATCACTATGTTTATATTGTTGTTGCTAATTTTATAATTTCATTTCGTTGTTTGAATGACTTAGCAACAAAATTGTTTGTCGCTATTCCGTCGCAACATATTTTTGAATAACTTCGCGACAATATATTTTGTCACTAATCCATCGCCAAAGTTTCTCTATAACTACAATTTAAATCGTCGCTAAATATGTCACTAACAATTATTTTGTAATTTTTATTTATTTATTTTGAATATACCTTATTGAAAAATATTAAATGCAAATTATTAAATACCCATCAAATAACCAACATTCGTATAGAATAATACTTATCGAATCCGACAACAAAATTTAAACCCAAAACATCCATAATAAGTATCCATCAACAATTCTTAAATCAAAAGCACCCACATCAATCAAGTATGGATACACAATTTGTACTTACAAAAGTAGACAATATCAAAATCTAATGCAAGCTTGGTCAAGGGCTAGGATCAGCATCTGAAACTAAAGGATCATCCTCCTCAACATTAGTACTAGCAGGATGAACTACAAGTGTAACACTTGATGGATTATCAGTAGGTGGTGAAGAAATCACTTCATGTATCCGCTCAAGAACTACGGGAAGAATGTGTTCAATGAGTGTAGAAATCAATTGTGTCACAAACTCAGACATATTGGTTGTTGTTGGTTGAGAAACCGAAGGTGGTACTGATCCAGGAGAGACAAAAAAATTTGACTCGTAGTAATTTTTTCCTTCAGATCCAAGACCATATATTCTTTTCTTTAGTGCTCCTCCCACGGCTTGGTAATATGCTTCAGATTGATCAATATCTGTCTGAGACTCTATTTTTTCTCGTAATATTTCTTCATATCTTTCTTTTAATAAATAGTAAAATTATACATATTGTATCAAAAGTTGACAGGAAATTTGAAACAAAAAAATTATCTTTACATAAGCAGCAATACAGAACTACATCTGTTTCCTAAATTCTAGGCAGTGTGACATCCTAAATTGTGGGCAATAGCAGCAACTAGCTAGGTAGGAAAAACAAATACTTTACGTAAACAGCAATACAGAACTGCATATGTTTCCTTCATCAGTTTCCTTTAACCATTGAATTGATATGTTTACCTGAGGATCTAATTCACATTCATATGTTTACCTAAGGCTTGTTTTCAATTTAGGTTATTACACACATGCCAAAGTAGATTATTTTGAGGCTCCAAGTCATAAATAAAATCTATCATCACTCAAAAGTGTGTTCAATTCTCTGCCATACGTAGTCACGAATAATCACTCTAGCTCACCATTCAAAAATAGAAAAAAACAACTATATGTGGGAGTACATTTAAGTTGATTAAAATTTGGTGTTTTAAGACTTAGCATAACTGCATAGTACAATATCAGAAGACTGTAAAAAAGGATCATTATCATTAAGAAAAGGAACAATGGTTTGCTCTTGTCAATACAATGAAATTCAGAAAATGCTCTATGCCCTTAACCAACTACAATGTATGTCTAATGGCAGAAACCAAAGCTTATTTTCATTAATTTGAAAAGTCTGTACAATGCTCTGAAGTTTGAAGAGCCTGATCTATTTGGTATGCTTTAATACCCCTGATCGATCGAACTAACAAAAATCAAAAGAAATTTGGAGGTCGAGACATAGACAGTTTACTAGCAGTCAATTACATTTTATGAATCAGTCCAGGCCGAATGGCAATACCTAGATGTCATACAAGCAACTATTGGGCTGAAATATTAGGCTAGAAGACTTTCACAAAGGTTGATTTCGGACAATCCAGGCCTAGTTAACAATTGATTTAAAGGACTAGTACTCAGTTAGAAAGAAGAGGGGGTGAATCGTGAAGTCTGTGCTCCTCTGGAATGTGGTTAAAGTCAGAATGGTTGCATCCAGAATCCTCATTAATATTCCAATAAATGAAAAAAATATGGCCATATCAAACGCTACTATCAACTTTTCAGTAGTAGCAGTAAACAATTTAACCAAATCTATCGCCTACCTACTCTTAGTTCTACTCCTTGTCATTTTGTACATCACTTTTACACGCTCAAGAGATTCTTTATTTTTTTCTAAGGAAGCTTCATACTTGCTCTTACTGAGATGCATTACTAATACTAAATTTATTTAACTCCTACCATTTATTGTTGATTAACATTAGACCTACCATATACATGTACATTTTGTCTACCTAGATGCATTACTAATACTTTGGGATAGAAATTGATACTGAAAACATGTTTGAACATGAGTCATCACCATAAACAAATCCCACACTTTTGAGTCTCATTCACATCAGCTAAGTGACAAGTGCAGTAACATATTTGAAAAAATGTAGTTCAAGCCAAACTGCAGGACGCTAAGATCGTAGAGTCTGAGTTAGTCATTTTTAAGATAGTAGAGTCTGAGTTAGTCATTTTTCTCCAACTTAATGGGCTTTCCATCCCATTCACCAACTCAATTCGAGACAACTAATGCCCCATTCGAGACAACTAATGCTCCACTAAAAAGATTAAAATAACCTTTCAAGGTCAAATCAAGCTCACAGAGTTGGAACCATATGGATTCACATTAACATATATAATATAGTTACTGCCCATACTAATAAGAAGGTCAAAAACATCTATAGTGTTAGCAACACCTAGCATTTTAACCTTTAAGATTTTCAAATATAAAGTCAATGAAGTTACAAATTTTTGGACTTACATGGACAATTCGAGAACGCTCACCAACAAAAGATTTTCCATCGTGACCATGAGTATGAACGTGCAAATGCAACTCACTTGGTGTTGGATCTCGACCCTTTTCAACAGCCTATATAAAAATAAAATTGTAATCACTTCTTTTTAGAGATATCTCTATTACAAGAATGATTCAAGCATATGACAAAGAGAAAAGCAGGTCTACAAGCCAATGCAATGAGGCTATATAGCTGGTCTGATTGCTTTCTTGTATTGAGATCTTAGAATGCTAGACACATCACCCCTGCAAGGTTACTTTAGATACCGGGACATCGTTGTGAATCAATAGTAAGTTGTGAATCAGTAGGAAGTTGTGACCATTTTGCTTTTGACTAATACATGATGTGAACTTCTCATGCTATCAACCAATTTTACCAGGTCTAAGTAGTCAAGGTATATGTTCTAAAAACTTAAAAGGCATAATAACATAGCTGATAACTCCCCTGCCCCCTACACACATTTCTATAACTCTACAACAACAACAAACTCAGTGTAATCACCAAAATTAACTAACCAAATTTGTCAGTTCTCGTCATCATTAAGACTAGAAGTATATTGGTCAAAATCACAACTATCACAACTTCCAACAGATACCCAGTCCCTTAGAAAGATCGTAACATATATACTTACAAGTCTCTTGCGATACTCTCCGATTGAGACAGAGCCTCCAGTGTGAGTTCCAGGAGCGACTTCTCGTCCAGCACAACGATTCCTTGAATTTATTTCTGACCTCTCGACATTCTTAGCATCTCTCCAAAGTTGTGTCCAATTTTCCCACAAATTTTGAGGTACAAAGGATGGCTTAGTGTTGCTCGCTTTTTTTTTAGAAATGAAATCTCTGTACTTGGTTGCTGCCTTAACTTCCCATTGTGTTCTTACTACACCTTCATTAATGGAAGAGTTCTAATAGAAATGTTTCTGAAATAAGATTTTCAAATTAAGTGATACATTAATATCCTATCAATAAAAGTTAATAACTTTCTAAACTCAATTATATATGATGAAAAACTATACCTTGAATTCTCCAAAATATCCATCTCTTATATCGTTTGAGACACCTTTCCAGTTGATTCCATTAGGATTGAGTTCATTTTTGAAAGACTCAATATGAAACTAGCGCATTTTCTAGAAGGTAGCAATCTGTAAAAATTTCAGAAGTTATACATCAATATCATATTATAAATAAAAAATAATAGCAAAACCATGGACAAACCCTGTAGTAGTTAGAATGACAAGAGTCTGTGCATGGCTACCACTTGAAGATTAAAATACTCGCTATATATGCATAGGGACCGTGAACAAGGTACTGAAACTTGACTTCCTTTGTTAATAAAGTAGAGTAGTCATACCTATTGATGATTTCCCAATGAAACAATCAAAATTCCCCTAACTTCATAAAAAAAAAACCCTACCAGAATCTCCAGATGAATTAAAACAAATACCAAAGCGAATGAAAAAAACAAGAAATACCAAACCAAAACACCAAACAAATCAAAAAGAGAAAAACCAACCTTATTTCAATTCGAATTAGATGACATTTTATCAAAACCAAAAAACCAATCAGAACGTATTTAAGGCCCTCACAAATTAAGAACTATTCTCATCATTATGTTAAGACATAACGTGTACAAGTGTTAAGACTGAGATATTGATGCAGCACTGGGATGATAAAAAAGTAAGCTAAATGGGAAAGTGATAATTATATAAGAGTGAAATCAAATTTTTGAGATGAGAAAAGATAGGTCAGTTGTTGCAAGTTCAAGATAAATAAAATTCGATGACTCTGATGAACATGAATCTTCATCTGAAGACGAGGAGGAGAAGGGGATATAGAAGGAGCTTGCTGATGTAACCTTTGAAGAATTGTAGAGAGCACGGTCTGATGGGTCGAATATAGTGTATAGGAAGCTTAATTCGGAAGGAAAAAGTAGTCGAGCTAACAATAACAGGCCAATGGAGATGAGTAGCAAAAAACTAGTAAGCCGATTAGGGAAATTATCCAAGTTCCTAAAAAGGCCACTTATGACCCTCGCTTTGAGTCTTTAAATGGCCAGGTAGATGAAAAAGGGTTCAAAAAGAGATACAATTTCCTTTATGAGGATAATCTTCCAGCAGAAAAAAGAGGATCTAAAGAAACAGAGAGGAAATCAAATGACCCAAAAGAGAGAAATCAACTGAAAAGTTGTGTTTCTTCGATTGACAAACAATTGACATTGACAGGAGTGAAGCACACTGAGAGAGATTCTGGCAGAGCATAAGAAGAAAGAGAGGGAATCTCATAAGCAGGGAAAACAACCTTATTATCTCAAAAAATCTGAAATTCAGAAATGCAAACTTATTGAGAAATACAAGTCACTAAAAGCTGCTGGCAAACTGGAATCATATATTGAGAAGAAAAGACGCAAGAATGATGCGAAAGATCACAGATTCTTGCCATATCGGCGTCCTGGTGAGCAAGAAAACTAGTGAAATGACATGTTTGTATGCTGTAGAAAATTTGTTTCCTTGATTTTCTCCTCACAAATATGTAGAGAGCTTGGTTTTTAAGCATACCATGTCCCTTTTCTTTTGTTAAGTCAATTTTGTTATCGTTCAGCTAATTTCTATAGACTTAGTGGCTATACTTGTTATATTCAGAAACTGGATAGAGATGGTTAAATTATAATATTCACACTATCAATCCACCCTTAAAATATATAGCCATCCAATCCTACAACAATTATTTTGTACAACAATAACAACACAACAAGTATAGTTAATCAGCAGCTACAACAGTAACAACACAACAATTATAGCTAATCAACAGCTACAACAGTAATAACACAACAACACTACAATCTTTGTATGCTTCCTATCTATCAGGTTCCTAACAACAGTAACAACAGAACAAGGATACTTGCACAACAAATTGCTCAACACAAATATCATATCAACATAACTAAATAAAATAGCAGCACTACAGGCAGCACCACACTGCAACATCACAATATGAATATTCACCATGTCACAAAACTTTAAAATTGTCTAGCACAAACAGAAAATTAAGTCCAAACATAGTACCAATAGTTCATATTCAAGTCAACAAAATAATAACTACTTAATCAAGTAAATGATTTCCCACACAAAAAAGAAGAAGAAGGGAAAGCCAAATTATATGCCAATTCAACTGTAGTTTTCTCATAAATAAAATCAAAACGTCAAAGTGAAATCGTGAAATTAAAGTGTACTTTAGACTTACCTGTAGCAGAGAATGAGAAATCGTGAGCACTTGAGCAGAGTTCTGATTCAGAGAGTTAAACTGTGAGTTCTTAAGCAGAGTTCTGATTCTACGAGTAGAATGTGAGCTTCTGAGAGTGAAATCGAGGCAATGTCCAACTGAGCGAACTATAGAGCTTCTGAGAAGAGAGTAAAATGTGAGCAGTGGCCAGTGAGTGCAGTCATGTGCCTTCTAAGTTATAGGAACTAAACCAAAAGCCCCAAAACAAGTAACTACGTTGAAAATTTCAACTTGAAATTCTGAAATTTCAAACCATAAAATTAATAGAGGTTGAAAACTAAACCAAAAGCCCCAAATCAAGTAACAAGTGAACTAAGGTTGAAATTCACAATACTTTTCTCATAACTCAAACCCAAACGTCATAGTGAAATCGTGAAATTAAGATTTTGAGACTTACTTCTGAGCTCTTGAACAAAATCGGTGAGATGGTGAGCTTCTGAGTCGGAGCGCGCTTGTGGAGTCGATGAGAAATTAGTCATCTAGAGTGAACAAAATCGTGAGCCTATCCGTCGTCGTGAGTGAGTGAGTGAACAAAATCGTGAGTGTATCAGTCGTCTTTTTCATCTCTCATTCTCATCTTGGTGAAGAAGATGGTCTCTCATTCTCGTTCTAGAATAGGGGAAAAATATGTCTCTAAAGGGTTTTGGAGTACAAAGAAAAACTATAACAAAAGTTATTAATTTCCCTAATATTTTATTGAGAGTGGTGATGCATTTAGCGACGGAATATATATATTTGTCGCTTTATATGTGATATGATATTAAAGAATAAATAACTAATGACCATTTATTTTGTTGCCAAGTCTTTAATAATATTTTTTAAGTTTAGTGATGAACATATCGTCGCTACTTCCGTCGCTAGGTTTCGACAAATTCTTTTTGCTAACCTAGGTCGCTATTTTCATAGGCAAAATAATGACACCATTTTTTAGCACCCAAATTTAGCAACAAAATTTGGTTTCCGTCGCTAATCCATCGCTAATGTGTCGTTAATATGGATAAAAATATTATTCTTATTTATTTAGCAACATATATGTCATTTTGTCGCTAAGTCGTTGTTAGTCAGCGACAAAATTGTGGTTGTCGCTATAGATTTGTCGCTAAACATTGTTTTTTTTGTAGTGATTGTCAAGAAACACGTATGTCGAAAATGCTACGTGATAATCATACTAAAAAACTATATCGACGTATATACATGTCACGACTACGAATCTCTCTTTAAAAGACAAAATTATCAAAGTGAATGACATAATTCTTTCACACGAAGATTAAAGTCACTCCTGCCTTCCTTGACAAACTCAACAAAATTTGAATTTGTTGCTAACATCTTCAATCGTTATCGAAAACTTGTAACGTTTTGATATCTTTGACTGTCATAATGATACTGTGATCTCCAACATCTATTCTGATGTGATGGACTTGGTGATTTTCCATTGCAACACTTCTAAGATAGTGTCATTTTTTATCATCTTCATATTTGACGTCGATTTCACATATGATCCTGACTTTACCAATACTATCATCTGCAAAGCTTGACACCAAACATTAGTACCAACAATGAAGTGAAGAATATAAGTAAAGTTAAGGCATTAGATTAAGTTATTTGGCTTATCAAGATTAGGCTATGATGAGCCTAATGGTGACTTTGATCGTGACTCGTCACTAGCAATCCTCCAACACGTTGTTTCTTACAACTTTGAAAAAATCTATTGGCATTTTTCTTCAATATTCCTGCAAAATAAAAAGAAATTGTTTATAAATCACTTGAGGCAACATAATGAAATGAAGATAAAATGAGTTGAAAAGTTTTCTATGTTATGTTGATGAGGCCACGATGGGTGTAAATGAGGCATTTTGTCACACTTGACAACTTTACATTGCCATTTCTGTGACTTCGATCTTCCTGCATCCAAAGAAAAATTCTTAGTTTCAAATACTGATTTGTGTTGGTCTTGTCTTCATGCTCCTTCATGCAGTTGGCTTACACGCTCGTCTGTCCTTTGTAAGATAGTCTTGATGGAATTTTTGAGGATCTTCCTCATTTTGTCCCAGTCTAAAATACGGTAAAATTCTTGTAACTTGCTTTGTTAATTCTGAGGTTGCTCATACTAGAATTTTGAGGTCCCTCCTCAAAATTCTCCCGCAATTTGCCTCAATAATAATAAGTATAAGTCTTTTAACAAATGACATTTTTGTGGAATTTTTGAGATGATCTCAAAATTTTTGTCCCAGTTGCGCATTTTAACATGATTTCCAACTTGATTCTCTAGAAAATGTCATCTTGTGGAATTTTGAGATCCACTCAAAAGCCTACCAGTTGCATTTTGATCTTCAATCTTGACTTGTTGAAGAAGTCTATCTTCAAATTAATTTTTGAGATCCTCTCAAAAATCTATCCCAGTTACCATTAGAAAAAGAAATGGAAATGTTAAGGGAAATATGTCTGAGCCATTGTGGCACTTACGTATCCCGTTGAGACAGGAATCAGGTCAAACGTAGTCCCCCCTTTAAAGGATTAACAAAAATAGGAAATTTTGATAAGAAAACAAACGAAGCCGACATAGGCCGCCTACGTATCTCATTCTTGAGAATTCAGGTAGAACGTAGTTCAAGTACAAAGAAAATGCGATAAATTGAGATGAAAGAGATTAATTGTGCATTGTCAAAAGAAAGATAACTACAACTTCATATGCAAAATTCTGGCCAATACCGGACATACTTCTTTTCAACCTTTGATGATGAATATCTTCAAATGACTTTTTTGGAAAAGTCTTGCAGTTACTCTTAAGCATCCACTATGTTATCCATTGAGGTGGTTTCTTCAATATTGATCAAATTGTTGTTGATCATGTTTTGAATCTTGTGTTTGAGGGTTGAACAATTCTCTGTATCATGTCTAACAACTCCTGAATGATAAGCACATTTGTGGTCAGCCCTATAAAATTTCCTCAAAGGATTGGCTAGTCTTCCTTCAATAGGGTGGAGCATACCCATTGCTTTCAACCCTTTCATTAAGTTGTATTTGAGATTCCCTTAGTGGTGTAAATACCTTAGGAGCCTTCCTAACGTTTGGATGAGGGAATTTTTTCTGATTGACATAGCGATTTTGATATTTCCTTTGTGGAACCGACTATACATGGGTAGCCGTCACCACAGATACCACTTCTACTTTTTCCTTTGACATATCCATATCACTAATTATGGTAGCTTTGTCGTTAGTTCGCAATGCAATAAGGTTTGTGACCTTTCCAGTTTTGAAACCATCTTCCAAAGCTTCTCCCACTTTGGCGATCTCAACAAATTTTTGTCCCATCATGCACAACATTCTTTCATAGTACTTAGGCTTTTGAGTTCGAATAAATATCTTAGTGATTTCACGTTCAGACATAGGAGGTTGAACTCTTGCGGCCTCTTTTCTCCAACGAAGAGCGTACTCTCGATAGTTTTATAGTAGACTTCTGTTTGATCTTCTCCAAATAGTAGCGATCAGGGGAAACTTCTACGTTATGTCCAAATCTTTGAGTGAAATCCTTTGCGAGTGCATTCCAACTCATCTATTGTTTTAATTCTTGTGATGTAAGACACTCCAGAGCTTCTCCATTTAGACTTCAACTAAAGAGATGCATCAACAATGCTTCATTTTTGCCAACTCCCACGAGTTGATCACAATAAACTTTCAGATGTGTTAGAGGATTTCAAGTTCCATTAAAAGTGACGAACTTTGGCACTTTGAACCCTTCTAAAAGGTCCAAATCCAGATGAATGCATAAATTTTCGTAGTTCAACCACATCTCTTCTGAAGAGAAATCAAGTTCTTTTATCACTTTCACAATCTCTTCCTTCATGATCTGCTTAGTTTTTTCCTCTTTGGCCCTCCACTTCTTCTCCTTCTCTTTGTAGTGGTCAAGTTTGGAATAGGCGGTATAGTGAATGTGTGGTTCGGTTTGGATTGGGTTATCAAAAGTGACTTTTTGAGGTAAGAGTTGAGCATTTGGTGGATTTTAAGTATCTCGAGCAGGGGTCTGGTACATGAAAGGGGATGCTTGAGGATTGTTGACATTTAGGCTTTGAAAGGGAGGAAATTTCTGTGAGTTATTTGCATTTTGGTTTTGAGGAGGAGGGAATGCTTGAGGGTTTGTATTCAGGTTTTGAAGATGGGGCGGTGCTTGGTATGAAGTAGTGGCATGATGGGGATTAGGAGTAGTTAAGTTGATGGTTGAGGTATTTTGTATAGGATTAGATGGTGGGTTATTCACGACATGTTCTACGTTTGAATTCAAAGAAGGAAAGTAGAGTGGAGGCCTTCCATCTCCTGGAGTGCTGACAGCGATAACCGGAATTGGCCAATCTTGCTTCTTTTGGAGCTCAACCCTCAACTCAGCAATTTATTGCATCAACTGTGCAAGTAACTCATTTTGTTCAACGACAGGGGGCTGAACTATAGCAACCTCAGACCAGTATCTTCACTGTTGTCAACCATTATCGATTTCCTTTCAATAGATCTCGGCTAGGACGGGAATTTATGGGAGCTTTGGATCACATAAAGTACGGTTGTTCGACCAACTTATCAACACAAATCAGTTCTAAGTACATGTCAAAGAAAAATAACTCAAAAGGCAAACGTGTTAGTGTTTATAGGTGATGAATAATACAAGATATCACAGAGGTGCAAACACACAAAAGTTGCTTCATTCGAAGATAAACTAGCCCACAAGTATAGGGAAATAGCTAAATAAACAGGAAATTGTCTATTTAATTTTGGGATTTGAATCAGAAATGTCGACTTGAGTCGAGACAAAGTCGATTGTATCTTTCATTGTCATATTTTTGATTTTCAATTGATATGGAACTCTATTCTCCTTGCAAGAGTTGGAAAAGAAGAAATTTTTCAAAATAATAAGGATCAAGCCTTGAAAGGCTGCCTACGTATCTCACGAGGGAGATAAAGGGTTAACCTTTTGTCTGAAATGAGCAGATTTGGAAAAAATGAAGTTCGAATTTTGTTGTGAAACTAAAGACTCGAAGAATATTTGGACGCACTTTTGATAGTGACTTGATATTTATGCTTAAGGGGTTCTAGAGAAATTTTCAAAAGGAGTGAGCTAGAATATCTCCAAATAAAAAAACATATTCACACAAGCAGTTAATCATGTAGCACACAAATAGATATTGCTCGTTCTAACAGATATGTGACTCTTTTATGCCAAGGGTAGGCCTAATGATTTGAGGGATGTATACGTCATTTGAAACATTCCGTTGCTCCCAAAACCCAAATTTATACAAGTTTTTATGAATAAACTGAATGGAGGTACATAATAGGGGAAATAGATACAATAATCAGTCTCACACAGGGGTACCATCCTAAGCTATGCCTCCATGGAAGGTCCTTCAATCTTGATTTCTTCTCATCCCCAAATGCCGACGCCTTTAGCTTGTAAATCTTTTTCTTCGACTAGAATAAGCTATTAAAATCTACTCCCAACCCCGAGGGACAATGATTTTTCAAACATCGTATACATCCTTCAAATTTAACACATAAGTATGAATGTCCATTTGGGCCGTTTTGGACTCAAGGTGGTCTTTCTAATGGGCCCAATACGCCTTGGGTGTTGGGTCATCTTAAGCCAATGCGCTAAATTTTGGGATTGGGTTGAACTCTATGCTAGTTTGACTAAGAGTGGTCTTTATTTGAAGTGAATAGGTGACCCAATGGGACTACTTGAGCTGGGGAAGCTAGCGACCGTTGACCATCCAATGGCCAACTACATTCGCCAGGATACCACGAGAACAATTTGGTTAACAAATGACTGCGGCCCACATAATCGTCCTTTAAGTGGAAAATAAAATAAGTGTCGTTTGACGAAATATATTATGCCATGAATGCAAATGTTTAATATTGCAAAAATTTAAACAAATAAACAAATAAACAAACTTACAATAGCCAAATAGATTAATTTTAAGGTTAGAACTCAACTCAAATCCTCAGCGGAGTCTCCATTCTGTTATCTTTCCTCCCTTGGGCATGATTACTTGATGAGTTTTGCTTTGATGGATACCTTAGTCCTAATTTGAACGATGAAATAAACCCTAGAATTGACTCAAGAGAGCTTCAATTTTTTCTTATCAGAAGAATTTTCAAACTTCTCTTTCTATTTCAATCAAAATATATAAGCTTAAATCATGAAGATTTTTTTATTTTCAAGATTTAGAAACTTCTCTTTCTATTTCAAAATATAAACGTTATTTTTTATTTTATTTTTTGAATTTTAAAGTTAACCATGCTTTTTTTTTTGCTTTTCCAACATATTTAATCAAAGCTGAATGCAGTATAACCTTGGGATACTTCAATCATCAGGAAAAGAGAAGATATCGAAATAATCAATTCTCCTACTCCTTGTTGTCCCCGTTTTGCTCTTCTTCTGCAGGCATTAACTCATCAAACTTCTCAGTCTTGCCCAACACTATTTCAATCTTTGCTTTTGGTATTGGTCGGGCTCCTGGTTCATCCCTCACGTCCACAATGAGTGTTCTGATCTTCTTCTCAATAGCAAACCCATTGTTCTTGAGAATTTCAGCAATAGTAACCACTGTTGAAATAGCCATCCCAAGAGCATTCCACTTCATTGTACTGTTGCATGTACCTCTTTGAGAGATTAACATAAAAGAAGAGTGATTTCTTCGTGTTAGAAACTTGGATGTTGTTATTCTTTTGTGTCTCTGAGACACTCATCTTGTTCACTCCCTCTGTGATTCCTTCCATTGATTTGTTGATTTCTTCAGGTAAACCCTAATTTCACAGCCTCTTTTCCCTTTGAAGAGAGGATCCGTATAATTTGGGAGAAATTATACTAAATATAAACGTTGTAGCTGTTTCTATTTCTGTTTTTTCATCACTTCTCTCACCTGAGATTTCATTTCATTTCATTTTTTATTATTATATTAAATAAAAAAAATAACACATTTTTAAATATTATTTTCAATTAAAAAAGGTTTTTTTTTCTCTCTTCAAAATTATGATTTTAATTTGTTTATTTTTTTTATTAATCTATTTTTGAGATAATGATTAGATTTTTTTATATTGGTAAGAATGAAGTTTAAATAATTAAAAGCACATTAATTTTAAAGACATTAAAGTCCGACTAAATTTTGTGCAACATTAGAGTCCGAATTTCCGACCTCTTGGTTAAAGATAAAAGAATACTTACCACTCCACCACAACACTTGTTAGTAACAATCTGTTATCTCTTACAAATTAACTAATGAACTCATCCATGTTTCGCGCTATTATAAAAAATTGATAAGATGGCATTATATATTTAGTTAGACATATAGTTGATTTCATGTAGAAAAATATTTGGTTTGTTGTTAGATAACTTTCAGCAAACTAATAAATGATTCTTTTGAACCAAAAAAAAATATAATTAAATTTATGACAATAATTTTTTTATATAAAATAGAAAAATAAAGATAAATCATAAAGAGAACTATAAAAAAAATGCAACATTGTTTTTACCCTACTTACAATCCTAATCATTAAAATAAAATAAAATGAAATTAATACACAATCTTCCGAACTCTTGTCGACATTCGTTTCCACATACCAATCACCATTCAATAGTTTTATTCTTCGAGTTAAAATAAAGAATGAATAAAATAAGTACCAGAGACATAACAATCTAAAAGGCTAATGTGATTATTTGTCCAAAGTCTTACAATGTTTTTATTTAAAGGACAATAATATGAATAACAAATAATGTCAAGGATATGACTATTAATTATTTAGAGATTGTGGTAATAAAATTATGGGAGTAATGAAAATAATGACCATTATGGTAATAAAAGCATTTGAAGTTTTCCTTTTTTTTTTCAATTGAATTTTTGTATTTTTAAAAATATCCAAATAATGTCGTAAAATTTTCAAAGATTTAATTTCAATTTTGAACTCTATATATAAGACAGTTTAAATTGAAATATCCGGATAAGTTTTATTGTTTTTCAAAATAGTTAATTAAATTAATTATAAAAATATAATTGCTTTTTTTTTTTTAAAAAAAAAAGTAACTTCCCACATTTAAACTATAACTATAAAAATTATTTAAGTTGACATTAACTCACTTTCTCTAAAGGAAAAAACACTCCCAATCAAAGCACTCTGTTTTTACAATCGTCAAATTCATTCTTTTTTCTTCTTAGCACTGGAAGAATCGAAGAACAATCAAAGCATTTTGTAGCCGGGACATGGATCCGACAATACTTCCTATTACTTTTAAATATTAGATTCGAATCAAATTTAATAATTTAAAATGTAATTCACATATATTGGATACAACTTTAATGACAAAATTTGCCTTTTGGGTAAGATATTCAAATCACAATACCTTTTTTAATATCACATAAATATTTTAATGATCATCATGTTATAATCATTTAAATTTTTCTAATTTTCTTATAATGATTTATGCGTTGAATTAACTTTCGAAAGGAAAATCGAATGATATATCATAAAATTGCGAAATGGGTAATTACCAAACAAAATTATTATCAAATAATATATATTTATATGAAAAGAGGGTCAATTTTGTGAGAATAATTTTTTACTTGGGAACTAACAAATAGATAATGAAGTATTATATTCTCCGTGTGATGGGTATACTTTTTCTCTTATTTTTATACGTCTAATGACGATGAATAACAAAGAAGTGAGTCTTTAAATAGTATTTTGAAGAGTGATGTTGTGAAAATGTATTGTTTATGTTTTTTGTGTAAAAATTTCACACTCTCTTTTTTATAGTATTTTATTTTCATAGAAATATTGTTAATAAAGAATGAAAATTACATATTTTTTTGTTTCTCCTTATTCTTTTTATGGGATAAGGGTCTGAAAAATACCTCAACTTTAGTCGGATTTGCTGTTGCGATACTAAACTTTCATGAGGACCTATTACCTCCTTAGACTATTTAATACCGTATTTTAAACATATATATTTGCTCACGTGGACATAAAAAATAATGCAAAATT
>JAJOOR010023676.1:0-17720 GCA_036250505.1 Solanum acaule
ATTATTATTATTATTATTATTATTATTATTATTGTTGTTGTTGTTGTTGTTGTTGTTGTTGTTGTTGTTGTTGTTGTTGTTGTTGTTGTTGTTGTTGTATATTAAAAGCAAGAATTCCGATCCCTTAGAAATATTGATTAAACTTTTTGTCATTCATTAAAAGACTAGCATTAAGAAATCTAAAATATATGGAATTAAATGTTTATTTTTATTATTAGAAGATTAATCTATTTTTCTTTCACCCCCCCCCCCCCCCTTCCAATCTATTACCAAATTCCTAACTACACACTTAAACTTTACGGGAGTCTTATCATCCCCCAAACCATTTAAAACTGAAATTATCATCTCCCTAAACGCTTATGTGGCAAAGTGAGTGTATTTCACTCTCCTTGAGAGAGTGAGCACCAAAATCAAATAGTAAACTCTTATTTTTAATATTTCTTTTCAGAAATGTTTGTATTTATAATTATTCTTTGTTCTTTATTTATTTCTTTCTTCTTCATTACAACATAGACCAAATTCCATCACTCACCATCTCTAAATCGCCACCGCCACTATTTCCGAAGAGTTGTGACTTTTTTGAAGAGTTGTGACTTTTCTAAAGGGTTGTGACTTCTCGAAATGGTCATGACTTTTCATATAAGACACAAAAAACATTTGTTCATACTACTCTTTGTTGACTTTAAATAGAGGGGTTTCCTCTAAGTTTTCAACCACAATTTTTTCTAATCTTCTACTCTTCTTCTTCTTGCATTTTTTTTGTGTGATTTATTGGCATTGAGTGAGTTCGAAGTTAAGCGGAATATGAGGTACCACCAGTGGCGGATCCAGGATTTCCATTAAGGGGGATCGGAAAAAAAAGAGTAGTGCTTAAGATTTGAGGTTTGAACCCGTCAACAATAAACCAACCTCTAATCTTATATTCAGGAGGTTCAAAATCAATATATATACATAGAAATTCTTAAAAATACCTTAAATATACAACGTGAATTTTTGCCGAGGGGGTTCGGGTGAACCCCCTCGGCAGACTCTAGGTCCTCCCCTGGGTACCACTATTCTGATGAAGTAAGTCGTTCTATACTAAGAGGGTATATTCCATAACCTCGAGTACTTGAGGAAAATAATTTTGATGATATAATAATTATTTTTTTGCTTAATATATACATTAGTGTGTAACGTTCCAAATTATGTAGTCTAAATTCATTTGTTTTTGTTAACAATTTCTCTTGTGATATAGATATATGCTTCTGAATATCTTTTCCAAAATTTAGAGAATTGTCACGATCTGTTTTTTATGCTAAAGACAAATGAATGACTTTATTTATCAAGGCTACTTATGTGATTTAGACTCTCGAGAATTTTGTTTCAAAATAGTTAATCTATATAAACATTGCCCTTTTGTTTTACTTATTTACTATTTATTAATATTTTAGTATTTTAGACGAAGAAAAGTTCATATGACTTGTAATAACGTCAGTTGATGTTTGTATTAGTAATTTTTATTATTTATTTAATAGTTAATTTTATGAGATAAATATTTTCATTAATGCAAATATATATTTATATTTGGGTAGGTATTTGTATTTAAATTAAAGTATTATATATGTCACAAATGTATTATCAAGTTAACAAGATCTTCTAACTACAAAATATATTATTTTAAAATGTTCCGAAAACTCACAACAAATGTGAAAATATGTGAATATATAAAATGTAGTTGCTCTCTTTACATGTTGATATAACATCTAAACAATTTAATGTGGAATACACATGCAAAGCACATCTGGTTAGAAGACAAGAAAAATACAAAGCAAATATTGTCTATAAGGTAATATTAGTGGGATAAGAGGTTTGCATGAATAAGAGATATATATATGACGATATCCACATTGAACATTCACAAAAGAATCCGCAATATTATTTTTTGCTAAGCTTATTATTCAATCTTCGCTTAAATAAGCAATAATATTTACTATAACATATATTTTTGAAATTGGTATTCACGTGCAACGCACGTGTCCAAAAACTAATATAAAGAAAAAATTGGACAAGTAAAAAGGGACATCGAGAGTATGAAGAAACATAATTTTATTGATAAAACAATATGAGTACAAATTTGTTCATCGATCCCTAATATGAAGAAACATAATTTATTGATAAACAATATAGGTACAATTTTGTTCCTCGATTTATGTGATTCAAGGGTCGTTAGTTGCGTATTTCTCGAACTAGGATGATTTGGATATTTCATCCTTTTATTCGATATAAGTATATCCCCAAAATTCAACAAATTTTTCTAATATAAAAATAGGAGTCATAAACTAACAAAAATTAAATAGAAAGAGAACTCAGCACAACAGAATATCGAAAAGAGAAGGAAGAAATTCTCTTTGTTCATATTTTTCTCCGTGAACTGAAGTAGAATCATATTAAAATATATAGGTAAGAAGACAAAACTTCATCAATATGAATTAACTCCAAATCAATGGCTTCAACGGTAAAGTGAAGATTAAGGGGTCGTTTGGTACAAATATTGATAACGCAGGGATTAGTAATCCAGGGATTAGTAATGCAGGGATTAGTAACATAGGGATTAGTAATGCAGGGATTAGTAGTGCATGGATTATTTTTTGTCAAGTGTTTGGTTCATTGCTTCCACTTAATCTTGTGTTTGATTTAAAATTCTACAAAAAATTTCTTTCCTTTTATACCCTTGTGTTATTATGAAATTATTTATTTCATGTAATTAAGTCAAGGTAGATAACCGGACCATAACACTATAGTAATTTTTTTTTAGAAAATAACAATAAAGAAAAAGAGTGTTATAAATTGAAACATTTTTTTTTCTTTTTTGTGCATAATTAATAACAAGAATTTAATACTATGCAACAATTGAATAAAATTCATAGTAAAAAAAAAATATGCTAAATTTTTATTTATTTATTTTTACAAATTTTAACATGTATAATTATTGTATATGGCAACCGGATGTTGACAAAAGAGTTTAAACTTATCAAAAATAAAGATCTAAAAATATACTTATACAATTTTATACCAAAGTCCCTTACTCGGATAATAATTAATCAAAGTTGTTGTGGGACAATATTGATTTTTTTAGGATTTTCTATTTCATTTAACTAGTTAAGTTAAATACATATATAAAAAAAATTGAGGTATCATGTACCACTTTTTTTGTTGGTCAAGTATATCTTAAACTTAACATAGATTTAAGACTACTTATATTGTTCAATAGTTAAAGCTTATTAAAAAAAAATAGTCCAAGTGGTTAATCGACGAACTACATTGAATAAAAAAAGGAGAAAAAAATATTAATGAAATCATTAAATTACACTAAACGAATTTGGAGAATTAAAAAGAACATTTATAATTATTTCAATATAAATAAAAAGAAAATTAAACTACAAAAGAAATTTAGGAAAATGAATAAAGGGATAATTTTGTCATTTAGAGGTCTTATCCAAGGTTTAACAAACCTTGGATTAGTTATCCCTCCATTTACTAGGGATAAAATAAGACCATATAAGATGTATAAGCAATCTATGGATTAAATAAAATAATGTAACCATACAATGTATTAGATGGATTAAATTTTAATCCATAGACTATTCTATTTAATACTGCCTACCAAACGAGTCCTAAGGACATTAAAGGCATTAATTAGAGGCAACGGTTTGTTACTCATTCTATGAGACGGTTTGACATTACTAAAAACTGCTTATTTTTATAAGTATTTTTTAAAAATAATTTTTCAGAAAAATAATTATTTGTGTTCGGTTAGTTCATTTAAAAATATTTTTGATAAGCGGATTGTGTTTGGCTAAAAAAAATTCTGAGAGGCAAATTACGAAAAAAGGACAAGTATCAATGCACTTCTAATATTAAGATTATTTTAAATATCTATGATAATATAATTAAATTTTATTTTATTAAATTAAAATATACATATTCAAATTGTCAATCAATATTATATATAGATGAATAAAAAAATAAATTAAATATTAATATAACATTAAAAGAAACTCAAGTACACCTAAGGAGCACCGATAGACCCATCCAAGATGGAGTCAAGTCTAGTGAGCCTCGAGTGAATGTCTAGTTACACTGTATCAAAACACTACATCAAAAATGATCATTAGCGGCATATGTATTTTTAGCAGCGATTAGCACACTTTATATATGTCCCTAAAGCCTTTAGCGACATTGGTTCTAATGGCACTTAACTAATGTCGATAAAGACTTTAGCACTCTTTATTAATGTCAATATTTATTGTCGCTAAAAGTTGTTTTTGTTGTAGTGAAACCACATACTTCCTACCTTTCTAGTGTACAATCAAAATTAAGAGGCTCCCGAGTTCAAAGTTCAAAAGCTAATTGGTTACTCATAAGTCATCGGTATGATTTTTATTCTAATCCTATTTTTAATTGTTGGAAAAAACAATATTAATATCTCAAAAATACAATATTTAATCTTGAGAACTTTGAACTCAACAAACAATTGATGCAATAATCCGATATTTTTCAAATACAATAATGTGTACCTATACTAGGAGATAAAAGGAATTCGGGAATATTAAACATTATTTGTGAGCCTTCAACAAACAACAAGGTGTTTTCTATTGTTTGGCAATGGCAAATATTTATCTTTTGATTACTTGGGCATTGAAGCTTATTCAAGTCCAAACATTTCTCTTAATGGGTCTCTTGAGTTAACTTTCTAATTTGCATTGATTTCTAATCTGTACATATTTTCTTGATTTGTTTGGACAGCCTTTTACTTAATCTTAGCGGGTCTCCTGAGTTTAACCTTCTTTTCATTGAGATAATTTCTTGATTTGCTTGTTTAGTTGAGCTTCTTTTTCCATTGTTTCGATATCGAGAAAAATCTAAGAAAGTTTTTAAATATTTTCTCAAGATGTTAGTACAACGAAAATAAAACGTTATAATAAAAGAAAGAATGTAAACCTAAAACAGAAAAATAACATCTAATGAGTGGGGTTTCAAAATACAAATTAATCATGAAGTTAAAGGTTGTTTAATTAGTTAGTTTGTGAAATAAAAAGTGACCAGTTTATGTAGTACCTTTTTAATAAGCATTATATATACTTTTTCTGTAAGAAGATTCACAAAGGCAAAAACGAGAAATAATGCATAATAATAGAGAAAATAATAGCTAGGAAGTTTACATGAAGTCTGAACTATATCAAATAGCACAAAACATTTATTGTTTACTAACAAAAAGCTAATTAAACATTTACTAATTTAGCGTTAACCAGTGCATGTAGGGGTTTTTCTTGGGAACATGTGGGCAAGGGAGGGATAATGATATGCTATGTGTTATCAAGTTGTAGACATAGAGATAACGACCATCGGTGAAGTAGATGGATTCTCCGTTAAGATTTGTGCCTCTTGTGGAACAAGTCGTACCCATCCTCGTAGAATAACTTACAAAAACTGCTATTTCCCCGATGCTTTCCATCTCTATCCACATTTTTTTTTCAAAGTCAAACTTGAGTACTTGAAAGTGGTATGGCATTACATGGTCTTTCCCGTTAAAATACAAATGAACATATAATAACATATCATCATTTGCGTTGGAGGATTGAATGATGTAATTCTCAAAGCGATTCATGTCCAAGTATCCTCCGAACATAATTGGAAATTCGTTAGCCATTAGTGTAACGGTTATTCTTCCTGAATCATTATCTGGATCCAAACAGAGTAGAGCATGTGTCTTGCAGGTTAATATATAAAATTTTCTCTTGAAAACAGTCCAGATCCCAAGACGCCAATCTCCAATAATTGATTGTACATCTTGTTTATGAAACTCTTCATTATAACCTGGCTTGCAAAAGTAAAGAGTAGGCGGATTCACATCCTCGTCGTTCTCATCATCATTCTTGTCATCATCATCATCATCCTCATCCTCGTCATTCTCATCATCCAGATCCACATCCTCGTTGTTTTCTTCATCATCCTCATTCTCAGTTTCTTTAATTAGAAAGAGAATTTGACATTCAGGATCATGGGGTGGTGCAGACAAGAGGCACATCTGTATATCGCACTCAGTAGGAAGTGGCGGTAGCTGAATTTTTTCGTTTGAAATAAGATTCCAAAGATAACAATCACTAGAATAAATACTTTCTAACAAGAGCCACTCATCAGCATAAGCACGTATTAGTTTCTCTTTAAGTTCAGGAATTCGTCTCATATAATATCGATCTTCTGATACACTGAAAAAAGTCTGATTTTCTAGTTCCCCTCCAAAACAAATAACAAGCCAAGGGTGTTGTGCAGAATACGGAGGTTGAGCAGATTCCATATTCTTTTTTTTGTTGTATTCTTCCAACTTCATCTCTGGTTTGCAAAAAATAGAAACACAAATAATTAGACCTTTTAGAGAAAATTAATTTCCATTGCAAATTTGTATATGTAAGAGCGAAAAAAAAAACGAAGGAAGATATTTACCCATGGCAAAACTCTGTTTTGTTTTCGAGGTTCTGAAAACGATAATTGTAATAATATGTGGTTAAAGAATCTAACTTTATATTAAATAATGACTAATGAGTTCAAATACCACAAGGAAATAAATTAGAATAGATGTAGGACAACGAAATTTGTTTTCCTTCCTTTTCCATAAATATACTTGGGAGTTCTATAAATAAAAACATTGCCTATTATGTTTCTATTTAAATTAATAAATAAAAACATTGCCAATTATATTTCTATTTAAATTACTCTTTCGGCTGATCATGAGTTCAAATGCGTTAAAGAAAAGGACAACTTTTATTTGAATAAGAACAGAACTAACGCAATTGTTGTTCTAATTTAAATAAATAGGGTAATAACAAGTTGATAACTTTCACAAACACAATTTTTCTCAACGACAATGGAGGATGCATTGTGGTCTTGTATTCCATCGGACATAGTAGGATTAATATCATCACCTCTCGTTGCCGCAGAATACTTTATTTTTCTCAACGACAGACAATGGAGGATGCATTGTGGTCTTGCATTCCATCGGACATAGTAGGATTAATATCATCACGTCTCGTTGGTGGAGAATACTTTAATTTCCATGCAGTTTGTAAAAGATGGTGCTACGCACCCATGATAACTCCACCTCGTCCTTGTCAACCAGAAAAATTGCCTTGTTTGATCACCTTGCGTGGAAATACGGAAATTGTAGAATTCTTTCATCCCGTGTACAATGTGGTGACGACTATGCGATATTGAAATTAAGGGATTCCTGAATTCGAAGTTCAAAACCTAATTGGTTACTGATGAGTCATGGTAACCGCGGAATATTTTTTTTCAATCCTATTAGTAATGACATAATTGAACTCCCTGATCTACAACAACATAATGATAATTCTTTCTCTTCTTGGACTTTTTCGTGCCCTCCCGACTCGTTCTCATCTGCTTTGTGAAATCCTAACTATCATGTTTTGAAATCATAAACGTAATAAAATAAGAAAAAAGATTTACTAACCTACAACCACGAATATCCACTTTGAAACTCAACCCCGAAGAAAGCTATGAAATCCTAGCCGGGAACTGAGGGAAAAGTTGTGAAATCCTAACTTTCATGCTTTGAAATCATAAACATAACAAAATAAGAAAAAAAATCATTAACCTACAGCCACGAATATCCACATTGAAACCCAGCCATGAAGAAAAACTATGAAACCATAGCCGCGAAATGAGGGAGAAGGGATGAAATCGTTTCTGGAAAATAATGAAAGGGGTGGAGAGAGTAATTGGAATTTAGTCTATGTGGCAGTGAAAATTGGAATTTAGTCTATGTTGCAGTGAAACCCTATTGGCATACAATGGCATTTAACAACTTCTGTTAATAAGAAAGGTAGTTTTGACCTAATAGTTTGATGGGAAGGATAGTTTTGAGCCGAAATATAGTTTAAGGGTATATATGAGCTATTTCGAATAGTTTAAGGGTATTTTTTACCCTTTTCCGTTTAGTCTATGTGGCAGTTGAACCCTATTAGCGTGCAATGTGACATCCACATGGCATTTAACAACTTTCGTTTATAAGAAAGGCATTTTTGACCCAATAGTTTGACAGAAAGGATAGTTTTGAGCTGAAATATAGTTTAAGGATAAATATGATCTATTTCGAATAGTTTAAGAATAATTTTGACCCTTTTCCGTTCATTAAAAGACTATCATTAAGAAATCTAAAATATATGGAAAAAAATTAAATGTTTAATTTTATTATTAGAAGCATAATCTAATTTTCTTTCACCGTGAAAATCTAAATTCTTTCATAGTTGTAGATGCAAAATCTTACCGTAATCGTGCTTCTATTTTCTCTAAAAAATAAAATTTAAAATAATATATGGAATAAGGCAATAGTACCCCTAAACTATGACCGAAATTCCAGAGATACATCTGAACTATACTAAGGTCCTACTATCCCTGAACTTATTTTTTTTGTAAGCTTGTACACCTTTTTGGCCTACGTGACCTCCAAATATCTCCCACGCGCCTCACTTAAATGGAGTCACAGAGTGTGCCACATAAGCCAAAAGATGTACAAAATTACAGAAAAAATGAATTTAAGAGGTAATAGAAACTTAGATTAGTTAAGGTGTGTCTGTGAGATTTTAATCATAGTCTACAAATACTTGTGTCTTATCCCATAATATATTATTAAGCAAAATATTAATTTTAAAAAACAAATAATATGAAGAAAAGGAAGAGAAGTAATTGTCAAAAAAACGGGAGGAAAAGTACGAAACTTTGGAAGTATTTTGATCATTTTAAATTTTTTATTTGTCTTACATAATTTAGTTTGGTAGAATAAATAGAAATAGAACTTTAACTACATACTATCTCTGAATTGCAGTTGTGTTATGACAGGTCCATTCGGTTTGCCAATTTGTTTGCCTATTAAGAAAATATTGATCGTGTAAGTTTACCTATATTTTTTAAAGACATTAATTTATTGACACGTGATTGCCTATTCCAAAAATACATGTTATAGTAAATATTATTCCCTCCGTTTCAAAAAGAGTGGTCTGGTTTGACTTGGCACGGAGTTTAAGAAATTAAAGAAGACTTTTGAATCTTGTGGTCCTAAATTAAAATTATGTCAAATGTACAAAATTACCCTTAATCTTGTGATCTTAAACATGCCACGTGGAAAGCTAAAAGTAAAATGTTATCAAAAAAGGAAAGAGGTCTTTCTTTGTGAAACAAATGGAGTATTGTTTATTTAAACAAAGATTTGAATAATAAGCTTAGTATAAAATAATATTGAATGTTCAATGTGGATCATCATTAACATCTCTTATTCACGCGAACTTATGAAAATGATCGGTCAATGAAAATTTTGATTAGTTAAATGTAATAATGTTTATATTTATTTTAATTTGATGAGATTTAATTAGGTAATTAGTCATATCTCACTAATATTATCTTATAGACGATATTTGTGGTATATATAAAAATTAAACTAATACAAATTTCAACTGACATTATTACAAGTCATATGAACTTTTCTTCATCTAAAATACTGAAATAGTAAATAAGTCCTCTCTCCATCTAATTTTATATGTCATCCATTTCTATAAATAGTTAGTACATAATACTTGTTATTTCATAAAATCAATGCATAAAATTACCCTACAATTTCTTTTTTACCCATATGAGTTATTAACCTTAAAAATATACATTTACCCAACTTAATAAAATTAAGTAAATGATTCATGTTCATTGGTTAACTTAATTAATCAAAATAACTTGAGTTGCAAAAAAATTAAATAAGGATAAAAAGATAAAATTACATCATTTCTTAATCAAATGCAAAGCAAAAAAATGACATAAAATAGGCACAATTGGAAAAAAGTTTTAAATTGCAATAAATATGTAATTATATGAAATAGAAAACATAATTATTTATGGGTAAAATTGGAAAAACGTTTTTTTATAAAATTTTAAACCAAACACAAGATTAGGTTTGAAATAATGAACCAAAAACTTGTTAAATATAGTCCATGTATTACTAAACTTTGTACCAAACGGTCCCCAAGTGGACAAAAACGTAACAAATTAAAACTAAAAGGGTGAAACAACACATATCTAAAGTTAAAAAGGTGAAATTAGGGTTGGGCACGGATAATCTCAGATATTTCCCGGATCAATTTACGGCAGCAATTCTCATACTATTCACCAAGGAAAAAGAACGTTTTCAATCTGTAAGAACGAAGGTAACCATCATAATCATCTTACTAATATTTCCACAGTTTGATTTTTTGCTAAATTTGAGTTGGTGAAATCTGTTTTTAACCAAGGACTTGCTAATTTCCATTATACTACCATAAGTATTGCTGGGTACAAAGTTCGTACTCATATCTTAGATCTTACTACGATTAAACCTTAATTTGATTTTGCTAAATAGGAATTTGTGAAATCTGTTCTTGCACAAGGACTTGCTAAATTAGATTACACTACCATAAGTAATGCTGGGTTCATACTTCATATCTTAGATATTACTATTTTTAAACATTCATTTCATTTTGCTAAATTATAATTTGTGAAATCTGCACAAAGACTACAAGAAATTGATATTGTGAAACCGTACCTTGAATAGTATCATGCTAAACACATTCGTACGACCACAACTATAGCTGGGTCCATAGTTAGTACTTTACATATTAGATCTTACCGTGTCATACCTGAATTTGAATTTCGTAAAATTGATTTTGTTAATTCAGATCTTACACAACGCCAAGAATCTACACTCTACCAATATTCATTAATTTGTACTTGAAATCTTAGATCACTGTTGACTTTAATTTTACTGGCATTTATCTTGTTAAATAGATTCTATTCTGGAAAAATAATTCAATGAAGAACATATTTCATGCTTGCATGATTATTCCAAACTGGTTTAATCAAATCAAGTTTGCTTAATATTGATTTTATGGATGACATAACCCTGTTTTGCAGATGACTAAACCTAAGAGAGGAGGAAACACCAAGGGAAAGAACAATGATCCCATAAAATACAAAAACAGATGCAACAAAGAGTCTAAAAGTACATGGAAATGCAATGTGTGCCAGGGACAATTTGACAAAAAGTTGGTTGAAACATCAGAGCACACAAAAGCCTGCAATGCAAAAAAGGTTAGTTCAACGGTTTGATAATGCATGAAGTTGCATGTTTGAAATAGTTTATATATATATGTGACATGAATTTAGAATAAATCTGCACATTGTGACTATCAGAACTTGTGAGAGTTCATGCATAAGTGACATGATAGATATAAAATCCAACGAAATGCGACTATCAGAACTTGTGTGAGAGGCGCCTTCAAGACACTTGCTAAAACAGAATACAAATGACTCCATCTTTACATCATCTCAGTCATGATGGAGTGCATAACAAATTGAGATAAAACAGAACACGTCACTTTGCCTTGCAACATCTCAGTCTTATAACGAGGAAATGATAGAAGAACAAAATTAGTAACTACCAAATTAGTTTATGATAAATTAAAACAATCAATAGTTTCATGCATTGTTGATGAATGACCACACTATATAGGTTCTATATATTCATGTTTCTCCATTAGGACTCATTTTATCTTTGGATATAGAATACTTGTTTAAACGAGTTAGTGTAGGGCAAGTGTTATACAAATTTACAAGGAAATTTGGATAAGTATGTGGATTGGATTAGATGTTTTGATTGAATTAGATGGTATTAGAAATCTCTCGTGCGACTAGAAATTGGTTAAATCACTCATCATATGTTGTGTATTTAGCTAATTATGGCAGCCTGCAGTTATTGTTCCTGTTTTATATTCTCTATTCTTGGATCCTATCCTTTTTAAAAGAGTTCTTGCAGCTTCTGATTTATTAAAAGAGTAAAAGTAAAACCATATACAGTACCATACATTGTGGATAAATCCAACACTATCAAGGTCACATATATTCTTGTTTCTCCATTAGGACTCATTATATTCTTGAGAATACTTGTTTAAGCCAATTTGCAGTGTAAGTGTTTCAGAACTTTACAAGGGAATTGGATAAGCATTTGGATTGGATTAGATGTTTGGTTTGGATTAGTTGTTATTAGAAATCTCTTATGTGACTAGAAATTGGTTAAATCATTTATCATATGTTGACTATATTTAGCTAATTATCACACCGATTATCTCCTACAATAAGATAAGAGGTAAGAAGTAAGGAAGACTGTGTATGAATAGCCCTTTTCAGTTCCAATGCGCGGAATCGAAAAAAAAGACTATCTTTCTTTCGGGGTCATAGATCAGAGAATTCCCTATTTCAAGCTTCCTTACAGGCAGAAGAGTTAGCAAAGGTACAGACAGCCCGATCTAGCCAGTGAGCAAGCATGTCCGCTTTCGATTCAATATCTTTCCTAACACCCGGAAAATTATATGCCTCTGTTCCAGTTTGAACTTACTCTATTCTTAGATCTCATCTTTTTTTAAAGAGTTATTCTAGCTTCTGATTTGTTAAAACAGTAAAACTATATACAGTTAATTGCATTTTGGAAGAATGACCAACAATATATAGGTTCCACATATTCATGTTTCTCCATTAGGACTCATTTATCCATAAATGTAGAATACCTGTTTAAACTAGTTTATGTAGGGGAAGTGTTATACAAATTAACAAGGAAATTGAATAAGCATTTGGAATGGATTAGATGTTTGGATAGGATTAGCAGTTATAAGAAATCCCTTGTGTGACTAGAAATTGGTTAAATCATATATCATATGATTAGAGTATTGAGCTATTTAACACAGACAGCAGTTATTGTTTGTGTTTGAATATACTCTATTCTTGGATCTTATCTTTAGTCATTAGATGTGATAATGCCAAAAGTAACTCACTACTAGATTAGGGTCTTAAAAAGTGGTAATGACACTTGTTCTTTTCTTCGTTGAACAAACTATGCATGCTTAATTCATATTTTGTAACTCAGTTTATAACTAATAATTCATTTGTTTGAAATAGAAAATTGCAGACAAGGCAGCTGCAAAGGCTGCACAGGCTGCACAGGCTGCTCAAGCTACTCAAGCTGCTCTTAAGAAGAAGAAGGTTGTGAAGGGCAAGAAGTTGTTTTAAAGAAAATTGAAGAATTTCTGTCCCCTCTGATCACTTTTGGATAGAGGATGAAGGTAAATAAGCCCTACAACAATTAAGGACTTTGGACAATTAACCTTTGAATTCCAAGTTTGTTTAAGATGATGCTTTAATGACTTTTTAGTATGTGTATTGATGTTAAAAATACTTTCTATGAGATGTTACGAGAAAACACATAATATAGAATTTGTGTTAAAGATTCATGATGCCGTGAATGCTAATACAGAACTGTCAAAAAATGTCAAACAAAACAAATGATCTAAACAATATTTATAAGCTAGATTACATAATTTGTTTTATAGAAATTGACATACCTCTGAATAGGTTCGATGTATATGTTTCAAAATCGTTGATTCCAATATTCTGGAGATGAAAATCAAAACCTTGATGAGTAGATAGATCGACAAATAGTCGCAAAATACGGATTATGAATGATAAGATAGAATTATACAACTAACAACAACACTTTGACAAGTAAAAGAGACTTAATGACTCACAATGTAGAGAAGCACAATAAAAATCAAATCTTTTGAAAATTATAGGAAAAAGTAACAATATTTAAGATCTAAACGCAGAACATAACAACGATTCAACATAAAAAAAATTGTTTCAACAATCCATGATACAACGAAAATAAACAATTCATATTTGTTGATGAATTTTAATAGTAAACGGGAGCAAAAGAGGCGAAATGTTCTTTTACAAACAAAGAGAACAAATTAATTTCGTTTGTAAAAATTGCAAAGTTTTTGTTTATGACATATAGAACAACGAAAGAAAAACCAAATCTCAAATAAGTAGATCTACAATGAACTTTAATATTCCGTATATCAAATCAAAAATTTACGATCTACAAGGAATTCTACTATTATATATATCAAAAATCAAAACTTTGAGATGTACATTGAATTCTACAATTCAACTATTCAAGATGTCAAAAATCAAAACTTTAGAGAAACACAACAAAAATCAAAACTTGGAGAACTTATAGATACTCAAAATTCTACCATTCAATAGATCAAACATCAAAACTTTAGATGAGGACATCAAAACTCCAACCATATAAAAAAAAGGAAAAAATAACATTGAATTTTCTCAAGAAGGATATAGAGATCACAAATCTAGACATACCGTGTGTTCTTCTTGATTTAGATCGAAGACAAACATAGATTTAACAAGAGATCGATTAACAATTTAGATCTATGAATTGGTTTATATTTTTGAGAGAGGAGAGAAAAGTAAGAAGAAGAGATTAGGTCACAAAGTACAACAAATAATCTGTGGCTTGTGATTGTACTTTTTTTCTGAACCTAACCTATAATACTTCGTGTGTTAGATTATTTATTTTACAGTCCTTTTCTTTATCTAAAATATTAACTTGAGCCCCTTCTACCTAAAAAATAAATAAAGGATTTTTTAAAATTATATTATATATTTTTTGGCGTTTTTATCTTTGATTGGACATAACATGTCCCTTTAATCAGATAAGCCTTGAAAAAAGAAAACTTTAATTTAATAATTTAACGAGGTAGCTTTTTCAGAAAAAAATAAATTATAACAGAGAATCCAAGAAGATATAGGAGTATTTTGGAAATAAGTAGGTAGGTAGGTAGGGTTTATTTTATGGGCTTCAGATTTTTGAATACTAGGCCCAAAACATTTCTTTTTCATTAAAATAAAAAATAAAAAAATTACATAAATACACATATTAGTTTTTTATAATCTCTAAAAAAAATTATCATTTAAAAATAAATAAAAAAATTCCCCTCGGATATATCTTATGTCCTCCGAATTCCACAGATTTTAAAAGATTTTTGTAATTTAAAAAAAAATAGGTAAATTATCAAAAAAAAAAAATACTACTACATTACGCTATATTTTTTATATTTTTTTTATTACTATCTTTACTTACTATTTATTTTTATTTTTTATTTTTTACTATTAATAACAGTGATTAGTGAATGTGAGGAGAAATAAGTAATTCAATTGATTAATTAAAGGAGTAGTGTGGTTGCGATTCAATTTTTTGCATCTATTGTACTAATTTGTCCCTCAGAAGTCAGAAATGCAAATATTCCGAATAACTTGAGCCCCTTCATCCTAATAAATAAATAAATAAAGGGTTTCATTTGTGCACAATAATATTTTATTTCGTAATTAATTTTTTCTTTTTCTTTAAACGTGGAAAATGATCATTAAGAATATTAAAATTTTAATCTAATTAAATTATATTATATATTCTTTAAATTTTATATTTAATCAAACTAATATTACTTCGTATTTAAAATTATTTCTCCGTTTACCGTAAAAGACGCCTTGGAGAAACCAAAACTTTATCTTTGATTGGACCTTTATTTAGAAAAGCCTAGAAAAGAGGGAACTTTAACTTTGATTGAAAGGTAGCTTTTCCAGAAAAAAAAAATAATAGAGAATCCAAGGAGATAAATTTTGGGAATAAGTAGGTACGATTTATTTCACTAGGCCCAAAACATTTCTTTTTTATTTAAATTAATAAAACAAATACTACTACATTACTCTATATTTTTTATATTTAAAAAAACATATTACTACAAATTTGGTCGATGGCGATGGAGCGGAAAAATTTGGGCACTATCGGCAAATTAAAATATACATTGAAAATTAGGACAAATAATTAATAAACATTTAATTAAGTATAAACCTTAACTTTTAATTAAAAGAATGGATTAGTTAGACATATAGTACTAACATGTGTCTATTAATTCTAAAGATATTAATAATGTGAGTTTTAATTATACAAAAATTAGTTATGAATAATTTTAAGAGGAATCCTAGAGGAGGGTGTTTTTGGAATTTACTCTTTATTATCTTTTACTATTTTATTTAAGGCCAAAGTCATCTCCAGCCCCCTAAAGTTATCCGCATAATTCATTTAAATATCTCAACTAAGATTTGTACCTATTAAACACTTAAATGGTTCAAAACATGTGTCTATTAAGCATAAAATGTTGATATGGCAAAATAAGTGTATCTCACTGCCTAGTAGCGCGTGAATGTCCCAATTTTTTTTTTTAGAATAAACTTTACTTTTTTTGTCCTAATGACTGGCATGCATTAATTAAAATAACTAAATTTTTTTTATTTAAAATAATATTTTAACCCAAAAAAAAAGGCAACCCCACCCCACCCCACCCCTGTAGGCTCTACCAATGGTCTTCTTCTTCACCCCATTTTAAGCTTTTTAAATTCTGTTTATTTTTTTCTCATCGTTTTTATTTTTCACTCTTTATAAAATGAAATTGAATTTGCAAGAATTTGCAATAAGAAAAAAAATGGGACATCGAAATTATAAAAACAACCTCTGTCCATCTTTATTGCCGGTCACTTCGATCAACAAACATTATCAACCATTTATTTAAAATGATATCAGAAAATTTGATATAATTCATTTGAATCCTCTTAATTTCTCTTCATTATCGATTTTGAAATAATTTATCAACGTCGATTTATTTTTCACAAAAAATCTCAACAATTACTCCATTAATCTATCATGCTTCATAATTTATTTCACTATTTGCATTAGACTTGATTTCAATAGCCCATAGTTTATTACAAGAAAAAAAAAATCTTTTTAAAGGAATAGAAAATGACAAGTAACAGAGGATGAAGAAGAAGAAGATAAGGCAAATGATTAGGTGGGTGGATTTTGGGGAGCGGGTGGGGGAGATTTTATATTTTCTTCTTTTTATTATCGCCGGAGAAATCAAGATTTGTGGTTGGAATCAGGATTAGGGGTGTGTATCGGTCGGTTCGGTTAGGTTATAAGTATTATCGGTTCGGTTTATCGGTTTTCGGTTTTTAAATATGCTAAATCGATAACCAAACCAATAAGATATTTGTTATCGGTTTTCGGTTTATCGGTTTTCGGTTTAACCAATAAGAAAATGTTTTCAAAACAAATATATGACTTATCCAATAATTTGACGCGATACGCATACATCAAAATAATCACTCCAAACGGGACAACAAGGACCAACTTGTTGTATTTTGGTCATCACAACAAAGACTTGGTTAATTTTCGATCACCATAATATATAAAACGAGGTCCCCTTTATGCAATAAAGAGAATCAAATAAAACCAAATCATAGACAAAAGTCAAAATAGTAGCAAATGAGGCCATGTTTATGGTAACTAAATGAAGTTCTTACGTTATTTTTTAAAAAAAAACACAATTTGAATTTCTAACATTAATCAAATTGCAGATATTTACAATCGTGCAAAAGTTAATATTAGTCAATTATAAACTAACTAAAGTAAATAAGTAATACTAAAAAGTAAAATATAAAGGTTAAATAACTAAAAGTAGAGAGGAGAGTTAATTGTTAAGTAGTGTTAATTATTGCGTAGGGTTTTATATTTTTAGTCTAATATACTACTAATTATATTAATATTTTTAAAATATATTATATATATGTATAACTAAAAATTAAAATAGTAAATTATTATATTCTTAATGGGTTATCGGTTAACCCAATAACCCAATATTAAAAACCAATAACGAACCAATAACCCAATAATTTTTTTT